>APFE031592373.1:92504-114945 GCA_000404065.3 Pinus taeda | reverse complement strand
TGAGAGCTGTTCATCAATGTTTGCTATTGACCTGTTGTACAGTGATCCATCACCTGTATGGGTTGCCATCAAGGACAAAACTTTAGCCATAATTCCAACAATAATAAATGTAACAAGAAATACATATTAAAACAAAAATAACCAATAAGAGTGCAATGTCAAAAATAAAAATAAAATGGAAATGGAATCTCACACATGTGGACATGACATTTTTTTTAATTAAATTGAAATGTGAAAATGCATATATCTCAATCCTATATCCTTTGAGATAAATCTCAATCCTATATCCTTAAGTACCACTAAACATGTTCAATGGATATTCTTTGGAGGTTAAATCCACCTAATAATTATTAATAACTAGCATTTGCACCAAAAGGTGCAAAGGGTAAGCCAATTGTGATTCAGGTTTTGTTTTTGTTTTTGTTTTTTTTTTTTTTTACCTCTCGAAGCAAAATATCTACCAAACGGCTTTGCTAATATGTAATGCCCCACTTAAATCTTATCTTGCAAATTCTATTAATGTTTACATTATCTGAAAATATTGAGAAATATTGGTCTAATATAAAATTCATGATTTCTATTATTCAAATTCCCAACTTATCTTCTCAAATTGAATATTAGGAAGGATATGGCCTCTTTCCATTATTTCAAATAATGTTTGTATTCATCTCACATTCCCAAATGTACCCTCACATTTACTAGGGAGAAAACATGGTCCTCTCCAACTCATTATCAATATATATATTCATCTCACATTCCTCAATGTACCCTCACATTTACTAGGGAGAAGACATGGTCCTTTCCGTTTAATTACATCTCACATTCCCCAATGTACCCTCACATTTACTTAGGAGAAGACAGTCCTCTCCATTTAATTATCAATATATATATATATATATATATATATATTCATCTCACATTCCCAAATGTACTTTTAGATTTACTTGGGAGAAGACATGGTCCTCTCCCATTAATTTCCCAATTTTATATTCATGTCACATTTCCAAATGTACTCCTAGCTTTACTTGGGAGAAGAGAAGTCAACTGTAAGGATCGATGAGAAGTTAATGACATTAATGAGAGGTGGTTGAGATGGAGAAAAGAGGGAGGGTATAAAAAGGGAAGGGGGAAGGGAGAAAAAGGGGGGGCATGTTGGGTCTTGCTTATGATTTTGGGGGTTGATTGTGATTTTAGGACTTGTTGTGATTTTTTGGAGAACTTAGGAACCTGTGGAGGTTTCTTGGGTTGTTGAGAGGAGAGAAATATTGCATATTGGTCTGAATCATTCATCTTGGACACACACACTACATCTAGTTGGACTTGGGCTCAGAGGGCTAAAGAACCTGTGGAGGTTTCCTGGGCTAGGGATTATTTCCTAGTTGGCTGGGAGGTAAATCTAGTTGGGTCCGTCAAGAGGAGCATTTAGCAGGAGCAACAGGTCAAAGGCATCTCCACTAGCCACCGGTACATGTATTCCTCTATAGATTGCTCACATAAATTTATTAAAATGAAATGTTCACTATAAGTTATAAGGATTAGAATGTAAATGATAACATTTTCATTGTTTAAAAGTCTTGTAAGAAAATAAATTAATGCCTCTGGTTGCATTGAAATTCTAGATAAATAGATTTGTTAGAAGACCCTAGGATAGGGCTCTTACACATGTTATCAGAGCTTTGGTTCAAAATCTGGACCCAAAGCCCACTAAACCCACAATTTATACTTTCCACAAGTCTCCATTGCAACTGGAGTAGTTGTTTTTGTGTTTGAAACAACTAGTTCTTTCTTATGTCTTCATTTTTTGATATATAGATTTAAGTTCTTCCCTGACAATATGAAGCGTTTGGGATTTCCAAAACATGTCACTTGACACAGTTCTTGATGATTAAAATTTGGCATTGTGGTTAGATAAGTAGGAGGTTTAGCAAGAGGGTTTGTTGTAGTTTGAATGTTCAATAGTGAAGATGGGGATGAAATTTAAATGACATTCGTTTTGGAGATCTGTCTATGGAAGCACAAATGAAACTTTGGATGTTTTTGAGCAAGAAAGAGACATCAGTGACTTCTGGATGTGAATTCTAGACACCATTGGCTCGAGGATATAACCACTTTGGAATAAATTGAATTGGAGAAGATAATTGAAGCACTCATCTCATTTATATATTTGAGTTCAACTTTTTTTTCCTATATGCAAGATAGATAGGGCTTCTAGATTAAGGTTAGATTTACACGTGGAAAACAAGCGAAAGATGGGGGAGAAAACTGTACTTTCACTGGATCTATGAACTGTTAAATTATTGTCATATTATAACCTTTGTGATATAACAGAGAAGGATTTCTGAATTTGTGGTGACTTGCCATTGATGGGATTTTATCAGAACTTGATCGTAATGTCCTATTGGAAGTTATGTTATCACAAGGTGTTTTTTAAAGCTGGAAATTTGATATTTGTGTTGGAACAAGTAAATTTGTGGATGCTATATAATCTGGCAGTGGTTGATGATGAGAGAAACTTGGTTTTTTGACAGGGTATGAACAACATGATGGAATATCATTATATCCTCAAGTCATTGGGAAGTATGCATGCAAGGCTGCATTGTAGCCAATTTATACATGCATTAGTTTATCTTCAGATCATGTTTACTTATTTATTGGGTAAAATACGCAAAAATTTCATGTATTAAATGAAAATGCAGCTATGATGCATAAAACAACTAATAGAGTAATATCTCTATTTTGGAAGAATTTTCTCGTGTGTTTGCTGCTGTATTTGGACATGTTCCTGTTTATTTATGTTGGTAATACATGTTGACATGTTAAAAGGAATCTGCATGGTGGGTGTTATGGATGAATATTATTTTGGTTTTCACGAAGCACTGAAGCTTTGAAGAGGATGCTTCTTCAATGTGAAGTTGAAATATTTTTCTTGGGGAAATAGATTCAGATAGACCATCTGTTGTCTCTAGTAACTGACATTTTTTTATCGGTTTTATGTGAGAGAATGATAGGAGCAATCAAATTGAATGTGTTCAATGTGCTAGCTATTTTTACACGAGGAAAGGGCTACAAAAACATATGGGCCCTGGTTGACACTTTGGATTTGTGATCTCATTGTTCAATATTGGGGTATCTCGGACAATAGTTTTTTGACAAGACATGTCAACAAGGATGGGAATTAACAATTGAGCTTTTGAGGTTTCATGGCCTAGTTCTGTGAAGTTGCTTAGAATCTTAAAGATATTTACTAACATTTTCTTAACTCTAATGCACAATGGCTCAACGCTCTTTGAGGTGATTATGGTAAAAATAAGGCACAACCGAGTGGATGAGTTGCAACAAGGCATCTATACAAGTTGTTTCTCTTAACACCAAAAGCTTTTACATCCAAAAGCTTGTTTTATGGGTGCAAGTCCATGGGTTATTGCAATAACACCCTTCCTTATTTTGGCACAAATATTGCTGGTGGTGAGTGGTAGCGAATGCCCTGTGGGCTTGCTTTAGCTTTTGGTTGTTCTAAGTTCTAACTATATGCAATATTCATAATTACAAGTATTATTACAATTAATATCCTTGTGATAGGTTTTTGTTCCACATCAATTCTTCCTCTTTTACTGGTACTACTTGTATAATATCCATAATTACAAGTATTATTGCAGTTACATATCGCTGTGATAGGTTCTTATTCCACATCAATGCTTCCTCTTGTATAGGTACTACTTGTATACCCTTTGGATAATTTATAAAAGTGGAAACGTTGAGCACACAAAAATGTTGGTTGGCTCTAATATGGCTGCAATAATGGCTACAGTTGCAAAGCTGTTAAGGAGTTTTGTAATTCTACAGGGATCAGAGGTTAAGGTTCCTCATCTCTACTTTTTAAGATTGAATATGTTAGGGACAACTCCTTTCAATGGTTTTACTTCCATTTTCATATTGAATATTGATGTTCCTGATTTTCATTGCTGGGTTGGCCCTTAAATCTGCTTTCGCTGTATACTTCTTAATACCTCAATGGTCAAACACTGCTTGAAGTAATTATTCACAACAGGTTATATTCTTTTAGCAGAGCTAAGGATTCTGCCTTGTTATTTGTGGCTTCAACACGTTCCAGGAATATTAGAGGAGTCTTTTATTAAGGGTTAAAATGAATCATCCATTCGATGCTCCATTAAATTGGTAATGTGAGTTTTGCTTGTTGGATCTTTGGTGTTTCTCCTGAATTCAGTGACTTGAAACGTGGGAATGAGGTTATGAGATTGCCTTAATCATTGTGGGCTGAACCTCGATTCTATGAGGTAGGAGTGCTTAGAAAACATTTTTCCTTGTATTTGGCCCAAATGTTGCATGACTTCCGATTTCTGTAAGGGTAAGGTTCAAAAGTAGTGTAGAAGATGTGGGAATGTAGTCTCTTCAGTGATGGGGGAAAGAGTACATATCAGAGGGTTTGCTATGGTCCAATGACCAAAGAAGAAATCCTCCTCTGTATGTGAAAAAATCAGCCTTGTTTTTTTCCAAATGGTGTCCTTAGATGGGAAACGTTGTCATCCCAGCAGCTTTGGATATCGGTATCTCTGGAGGTCTTTGATATTCATGCTCTTTCTTCCAAACTTGCGTTCAATTTTCCCACAAAGGGCAAGCATGATAATGAATTCTTTATTAAAGGGATAACTTTGACTGTAGATTAGTTTAAAATAAAGTTCCTTTATCCATTGGTTTTTAAATAAATATTTTAATCCATAATTTTATTCTTCCACAAAATAACAATTCAGCTCCTAGTGCCAAATAAATTTGGAAGAGTGATGGAGAGTGAGAGATCTCTTTTGGCAGGGGTTGAAAGCACTGGACAAGATGGGGTACTCCTAATGCTTCTCACGATATTGGTTGATGCCTCTCCCAAAAGCAGAGTATTATTTTTAAATTGGGAGTGATTGATGGATACATGGGTACAAAGAAAGATAGTATGCAATATATACCTTAGCCCTCTCCCTACTCAATTCTCAACCCAACGTTCTCGTTGTGCTCGATCTTTAGGGTTATTACTTATTACCTCACTTTTATCAAGGTGCCTCCATGTTTGTTCATTATTTGGGTGTCTGCAAGATCACGCAACTTCTTGGACGCGTCACCCATGATTCATAGTGCTCTACCAATTTTGTACAACAGTTAGAACTCAACCATGAAGCTTTTCCTCAGACCTGCACCAACGATAGCCTTTCCTCAACTCTGCACCAACTACCACTTGGATGCCAGACTCACTAGTGCCTCTACTGATGGTTTTCCAACTATTTTGTAGGCAGTGTCTCTTAGATATGGATCCTACTTTCTTTGTTTATGTAATGTCTTCCCTTGAGGCATATATTGCTATTGCTATATTGCCTATGCTTCGAGGTGCAAAATACTTCATTGGTTATTTTTCTCAAATAGATGTAAGACTCAAGGCCTTGAATAACAGCGAAGCACCCATGCTACTAGTGCTATTGCGAACCAACCAAGAGAGGAAGAAACTAAAAAGCATGAGGACCTACAAATTCTATGATGGATTGCCACCTTAATGTTACGACAAAGTGCTTGAATCTGACAGTGTCAATGACCTTAGTTACGTTTTGGTTAATGATATTGCACATATTTGCAAGCTCACCACTCCACTAGTCAGCGCATTTGTAGCTTCAATGATCTTTTGATACAATGTTGCAAATATCTGGTGCTTTCTCCTGATATTTTTGATTTTTTTATGAATTGTGCTTTATTCTATTGGGTACTTGATTGCAGTCTAATTCGGTACTCGGCTTGGTACTTGATAGGTTTCCTGGCAGTGGCAATTACAGTGAGTTCACTTTACTCTTTGTCAATGAAAAATTGAGATGTATGAAATGCAACACTGTCTTTCTAAACTAGCAGAAACAACATAACATGAACAAGATTATGATAATTGTAAGTGCGGGGAAGCAAATACAAGAGACAATGAGATATACTTGTAGATTATAACCCTTGTGTTGATAAGTCCAAAACAGAGAGAAATATTCACAGGCCTCTCGGAGGGAATAATCTCCTTTGATCAAAGCTTCAATATAATAACATTCCTTGAAGAAAGAGCCAAAGAGAGTAAAGATCAAGCTTCACAGCCAAAAACTAGAAACCTCCTAGATCAAGAAAACATACAAGGATCATGACACTAGAAACAAGAAACCTGGAGGAAAAGATTTACAAGACAAAATGGCTACAGTTGCCAAGGATCAAGAGCATGACCTATCTTCTCCTGTCCAAAAGAAATTGATGAAGGCTTTAGTGATTATTCCACCCTTCTCACAACAAAAAGAGTTATCTAACACTCCAAAGAATTTAGAACCATCTTCCTAAAAGGAATCACCCAAATTTAATGAGGGGTGCCACACCCAAAAGGATCTTCCTTGTGATACAAAAAGTTTGAAATCTGAATCACATGGAAAGTGAAAAGGTTTGCAACACAGTGTTTTTCACACAACACGTTAAAAGTGGTGCAAAATAGGGATTTCATGAAAGTGTTTTCACACCACATTAAAAGTGGTGAAACACAGGGATTTCATGAGAGATGGATAGGGACAGATATGAAGATGTTGGTTGTGGGTGGGACTGAAAGGTACCTTTCAGTAGATGTACACTACCACCTATCAAAAGAAATTAAAAGAAATTGTTCACATCCAAGGAGATGACTGAAACTGCCACTTGCTATATCTCATTTCTCACATTTACTTTGTTGAATATGACACCACCACCTAGCCAATTTGTTGAAACTGAAACTACCATTGGGACACCAATGAGGGGAAATTATTTTGTAAATAATTATAAATATTATAAAATACAAGGAGAAAAGGAAGATTTTGGCTCTTGTATCTTTCAAGTATTGTTGCTAGAACTTCTAATGAAGAGAATCCATTTTGACCAAGCCATTTTTGGAGAACTCTGATTCTTATGTCGCATTCACCATGGACTATTCAGTTGCCTGTGCTAAGCACTAGACTATTCATATGTGTAGTTGCTACTTTTTTATTTCTGTACTTTTGAAAATGTTTGTTTTAATATATGAGCATAGGACTGTAAATGGTTGTTTTAATGCTGAACCATTCTGCTTTTACAATCATTTACTCATATTATTTTCTTTATTCTCAGCAAACTACTTCAATGGGTCATTGACAAGAGCATGTGTGGTTCTGTGATTGAATTTTTTTATTATTGTTAGTTTCATCCAGATAGGCTCCCTATTCCAAACGAGACCCTAAGAAATTTTAGTGGAATGGTTGACAGAGTTTTTCTTTATTTAAAAAAAAAAAATCCTCAGCTAGACAACGCATTTTCCCAGGATGGTAAAGGTCTCCAACATAGTTCCTAAATTCTTTGAATTTCTCCACAATTCTCTTTGAAGCCATTATTTTTCTCTAGTTTGGAAAAATATTGACATTTTGGTTTATGAAACCGTTGTGATATTGTTTCTTACTCTCTATTTCGAGATGTCTGATTTCAGACTCCATCAATGGTATTGTTTCCACAATATTACTTTACTTCCAGTAAGTTATTCCAAGAGTTTGGCCACTTAAGACGCCTCTTAAGGTTGTTTAACGATTGATCTATAACCCTGAAATTGGCAAGGAAACAACAAATTCTTACTCCATATTTGTTAACCTCATTATAGAATTGCAGGTTGCATATATTACTACTTTGTTGAATTTTGCATGAAATAGTAAGAAACTTCACTCCCATAATAGAATTGCCAGTTGCATCTATTACTGCTTTGTTGATTTTTATACGATATAGTAAGAAACCTTACTTATCACAGGAGATTCTTGCCAAAAATTCAAAATCTGTGTGGTATCCAAGAAGTAATAAGATCTTGATGTTGAAATGAAAAAATACTTTTTCTCAGAACAGAGTATGCCGTCATATTGTATAATGACCCGTGTGAGACATTTAAGGACTGAAAGCTAGCAAGAGCAATCTCATACAACTTTCGTTATGATGACACACGTCCAGTCCTAAATTACTGTTTTCAATTAACTAGTCAGTAACATCAATATGTAGCTCAAGATTTTCAGAGTTATGTTTCATGCCAAGTCACTACTTTTAAAGTAGTATTTTCTTTTTGTTAACCAAAGCATGTTCTTTCATATGAAATCAACAAAAAGTTAAACTGGAATAGAAGACTTCTTGATGAATCGTACAGTGGGATATAATGCCTATTTATGTATAGGGAGATAACCTCTTCTATTCTCCCATCTCTTAAACCTATACCCTATAGGTTCTTCTTTTCTTTTTAACCTTATCCGCGGTCCTTTTAGTGTAGACTGACATAGTTGGGAAATTTTGTTCCTTGTCACTTCCTACAGAAACAGCTCTGTATGTAGGCATCTTGGTCCCATAAGCCAGTTCACCTAATGGACTGTTTGATCATATCCCCATTCTATTCCATTCCATTTTGACTCCATCATTTATTATTTTCATATCCACAGGTTGGGATACCTAGCTATGAAATTACTAAACATTGCAATTCATAGATGTAACTGTTTTGGATTTCATCTACATTCAAGTATCATCTTTTGTTGTATATTAATTGATTGCTTTCATTCTCCACTATGTTACTTATTGTGCATGCATTTTAAGAGAGTGATAACCTCCATTGCATTCTAAAGAAACCATGATTACTCTTTCATCATCTTTTTTGAGATATCCATTGGGTAATGTTCAAAATCTATCCTTCTTTAAAACTCTTCTTATGGTCTTAAGAGGAGGAACAAGTTAAGTTCACCATCTTCCTGAAGGTCATATCTTAATTTAATAATTGTTCAAAATATTATTTCAAGCTTCTCAAGAACAACAGATCACTTCGCATCGGTGCCAACATCATGTAGCAAGGTATTCGTACTGTATGCTTAGTGACACCCCTACAATTGCATTGGATTGAGTGTGAATTGGATGTGATCCTTAACAGTGGTGCTTTGATTCCCTGCACAGATAGATGGAAAATATAACATAACTTTGTTTGGAAACTTTTAAAGCCCATAATATCATGGTGACATCCTAGAGAAAGGTTTTCTCCATTGTGCTTATACAAATTCATCAATATCATCAACACAATGATACTAAAAATACCTTGCACATGTTTAAAAATTCATTTTAACATGAAGACAAATCCATGGCCAAAATTTATCTCCCTTTCGAGCCTTAAGAATAGGTATACTTATTGCGATATTATCACCATTATTGTGATAACATTACCTAAACCCCAAAGTGTCAATATTATTGCTTGTATTTATCACAATAATTTGAGGTTGTGCCAAAGCTAGAGCAATCTAGTCAGGTAAACATACATGACTAGTAAACTGAACCTTTGCATGACTTTTCTAGTCTCATTGCATATTCTATGAAGCATGGGAATTCAGATTAGGATGTGTTGAAATGTCCTATATGTCACGATAATAATAATTCTATGGGTGGTGGAATTTTTTAGTGAAAACATAAATTGAATACCATGGACTTGTGTAAGGCTTATTGTGATAGTTGTTTTGATGATCCTGAATTAAATGAGAAGATCAATTCATAGAGAATTTGGGATTTTAGAATGAAAGCTTATTTAGTCAATAAAATACCAATGAAAATATTAGAATACACTTTTACCCTTATTATAGTGTTGAACAAAAATGTCGTAATAATGTGTCGCTAGTTTTGGATAAAAGGACCCTCAACTTTCTTCGCAACTTTTGTGGTCACTGGCCACTTGTGAAAGGAGTGGGCACCTTTAGAGACGTGGTGCCATTTAGAAGGGAAATACTAATAGCAACAGGGCAAAGGCAATTATTCTGTTCGTTAATTATTCCTCATTTGTCTAGTCATATTGTGAGTTGCAATATATATCATGAGATTGTTTTAGTACTAGTAAACAATGATTAAAAATATAACAAATTTGAACCTTTGACATTTAGAGGACATTTCTCTCAATTTACAAAAAAAAATAAAGTATGAAAATCATGTTGGAAACAATTTCTGAAGTTTTGAGTCTTTTATTTTCAAGATTAACTAACTGGTTTGGAAGATGAAAAACCAACAAATTGGAAGGGTGGGACTTTTATATTCACTAAGGTATTAAATACTTTATATGCATGAAACTTATACTGACACCTTCTAGTAGAATTGATAGTGCACTAATCCGTTGCTTGCCATTATTTTGGTTTTGGTACCATGTTATAGCATATTCGAGTTCAAAATGCTATTTTCCATGATGGACAGTTGAATTTGTTTCAACTCTAATTGTTATTGAGGGGTTCCACAAGGATGTCACATGAGCGTTTATGATGCCCATTTTAACATAGATAACCACCTATGTTAAGGTTCTATTTTGCAGTTCCATGTTGTTATTTATGAACATTATATACATTTGGTTGGACACGTGAAAATCAATTGATGGATTTGGTATTGATGATGGAAATGTTGGATGTATGACCAAATGTATGACTTACTTGGTTACAATTTATCTAGTGCATGACTTGTCAAGTTATGTTGCATCGTATAGGCTTATATAGATATGATTTATCTAATCAATGACTTAGTGAAATTATGATTTATCTAATGTAAGAATTATCCCAGTATGAACAACAAAAATTTACACGTGGACATTGCGTTTAATAAACATGATGTTTAAGATCATGTATCTATATCTATTTTGTGGTTATATATATGCATGGATGAGAACTAAACTACAAATTGGAAAGAGCCATATGATAACCAAGATCTACTATTCCATTGGGGAAGGTCGAGACGACCAATGAGGAAAGGTACGATGTACATTTTTCTATTACATTTGGTATCTACTTGATATGCACTCTTATGACACGAGTAAAATGGAAATGATAGGTGGCAAGACGACCTGACTGTATTATTCGATGACAAGTCCAACCAGCTCTGTAGTGTGGTCCATGTTAGGGCGTTGACCCTAGTTGTAAGGAGGGGTGGAGGCATTTCCCACCGTGTATCCTCCGAAACCTAGAATCGTGTGAGGTCAGTGGTGGACACGCTCCCCTAAACGTGTGATGACGATTGCCAGTTGCCTGCTGGGGAAGTTAGGTCGATGTATTCGACGCTTCCACCATATCGGTTTTATCAGTGGTTAGTATGGCTGTTGCCACTGATAAAGCAACAGAGGATGGATAGGGTGGGAATGGAAGTAGGTCAGGATGGATAGGGCGATATAGATCAGTTGGAGACTCTTAATGGAAAGTAATTTCATTGTCTGACTTATCAAATTTTACTGCTATAACTCTCTCTAGTTTGTTATGCTTTCGAACTCCTTGTATCTTTTCATTCTAACTTCGGGACGAAGTTTTTTGAAGGAGGGGTGTATGTAATGCCCCACTTAAATATTATCCTGCAAATTTTATTAATGTTTACATTATCTGAAAATATTGAGAAATAATGGTCTAATATAAAATTCATGATTTCTATTATTCAAATTCCCAACTTACCTTCTCAAATTGAATCTTAGGAAGGATATGGTCTCCTTCCATTATTTCAAATAATATATGTATTCATCTCACATTCCCCAATGTACCCTCACATTTACTAGGGAGAAGACAAAGTCCTCTCCATTTAATTACATTCACTTTCCCCATGTACCTCACATTTATTTGGAGAAGACCATAAGTTCTCTCCATTTATTATCAATAATATATTCATCTCACATTCTCAAATGTACTTTCAGATTTACTTGGGAAGACATGGTCTCTCCATTTATTCCCATTTTATTTCATGTCACATTTCCAAATTACTCTCGATTTACTTGGGAGAGAGAGTCAACTGTAAGGATGGATAGAAAGTTAATGACATTAATGAGAGGTGGTTGAGATGGAGAAGAGAGGGAGGGTATAAAAAGGGAAGGGGGAAGAGAGAAAAATGGGGGGGCATGTTGGGTCTTGCTTATGATTTTGGGGGTTGATTGGGATTTTAGGATTTGTTGTAATTTTTTGGAGACCTTAGGAACCTGTGGAGGTTTCTTGGGTTGTTGAGAGGAGAGAAATATTGTTCATATTGGTCTGGATCATTCATCTTGGACACACACACTACATCTGGTTGGACTTGGGCTCGGAGGGCTAGGGAACCTGTGGAGGTTTCCTGGGCTAGGGATTATTTCCTAGTTGGCTGGGAGGTAAATCCAGTTGGGTTTGTCAAAAGGAGCATTCAGCAGGTCAAAGACATCTCCACCAGCCACCGATATAGGTATTACTCTATAGATTGCTCATGTAAATTTATTAAAATGAAATGTTCACTATAAGTTATAAGGATTAGAATGTAAATGATAACATTTTCATTGTTTACAAGTCTTGTAAGAAAATAAATTAATGCCTCTGGTTGCATTTAAATTCTAGAGAAATAGATCTGTTAGAAGACCCTAGGATAAGGCTCTTACATAACATATATTAAATTGAAAATCAGTGTTGAGAATAAGATTTGTATTCACTAACTTCAAATCCATCAAAATATGCATTGTTAATCTCTTTGCATGCAAATTAAGAAAGTGAAAATTCCTGACAACCACCTTGGTTTTCTGCCGAACAAACCTTAACACCATTTTGAGTGGTAATAAACCTTAAACAAGTTTAACCAATTAGAGTAACATGTATAGCAACAACACATTTTCTGTGAGAGAAAGAATTGTAACTTTTAAAGAGGACACAAAAGATTGCTAGTTGTTACAAAATATTCAATTTATTGTAAAGTAGGCTAATGATTAGCCTTTTTAATGATGCGTGTCAAAATGTTTATTTAATATAATTGTTTGGTTATTTAACCTGATTTACAAGCACCTAAATATACAATTGATAATTCATGGTTCTCCGCTAGTTTTAAATGTGGTTATTAGACGAGGAAATGTTTTCTAACAAACATAGGGGATTTGGGCCTATCATATATCTTCAAATGGAGTTATATCTATAACACAAGATTGACATCATGCAAATCCTGCTCTTTTTGGTAGTTAAATTTGAATTCTTTATATAATATAATAAATTTTCGCCAGTCAAAAGCAAAATAAGTATCACAAAGGTGATCAAGAAAAAAAATGATGCAATCCACATAACATTAAAGATTAAACCAATGAGGCCATCCTTGTAGAGTTAAAAAAAATTAACTAATGGTTCCATCCATGGAACATACAAATTATTAAACATGCACTATCTTGAAAACTCCTCTACTCCTTCTTTTGTTGCTATAGTTAGACAAATTTATTAAAAAATTACAAATAATGGCTTGAATTCTTGTCTCTTGTGCATCAATAAATAAGACAACTAAAATTCGTACACACTTTTTTATTGCAATTTTCCTACTCCTATGTTATCACAATATGAATGGTTAGTGCTCATACTCTAAAGAAAATGAAAAAACATTGAACATTCTAGTTAAGTTCTTCAAGTAATTTTAATTTAAGAGAATAGGTCCTCGAGGAAGCTCTCTAACACAACAATCACGTGGACAATTCCTCTCTCGTTTAGAACCCACAAACTTGAATAATAAGTCCTCCACTTGTTTTTCATTTCTCACTTCCATGCTCGATAAATCCCTTTCAGGCCCTCTTTCTCTTTATAAAAGGATTTAAGACCAAACTCCCATTTGGAGTAGCTATGCACAGTTCTTGAGGTTAGTCGAGAATCCAGACTCTTGGGTGGGGCAGGTGCGGGACTTGTTCCAATTGTAACGTCGCCCGACTATCCTAATGTTGCACAAATCAGAGGGGTCCGGGCTGACTTGAGGTCAGGGTTGGGCCTCTCTACTATTCACCAAACTTTTATGTCGACGACCGAATACCGATGGGACCCACACATAAATTCAAGATCAGTCTTAAATTGTAAGTTATGTGGAATGAAAGGGGTTGGGGGCTGACCTATGACCATCGGCCTACCAATCCAAACTTCAGTGAATAACAAAAGAATTGTGCATTAATTGGGTCCATCTCCTTTGCAACGATTTTATATTTCCATTTAGATTACACCTGTGATTCCAGGTCAAGCAAAGAGAAAATATTTCCTGTATAAATAATCAAATAACTCTTATCCTCACTATGTGTGGAATAAGACCAATGTTCCCTTTGGACCAACAACAGAGTCAAAGCAACATAAACTAGGAAATGCAATTTGACTTGAAGGCATATTTACAACGGTTGAGGAGTTTTCCAACTATGAATCCTAGACAATGGAGTGTGCTCCTAGAGTTGGAGGATTTCCATCATACTTACAAATTCCCATCAAGCGGTCGAATGACTAATTTCCTTTTCGGGCCGCAAGATGAAATCTGAGTGGCTTATAAAAAGTAAGATGGCAATTGTTTTTCCTATTTCCACCCTCTCCACACAATTCATTCCATTCCTTGAGTTCATTCATTCCAATGCCTTCAAATGCAAATATTAGTGAAATCTATTGAA
The DNA here is from genome assembly GCA_000404065.3 of Pinus taeda. Taxonomy (NCBI): domain Eukaryota; kingdom Viridiplantae; phylum Streptophyta; class Pinopsida; order Pinales; family Pinaceae; genus Pinus; species Pinus taeda. The sequence continues at coordinate 100,511 of APFE031592373.1, read as the reverse complement.
AATATAGTTTCCACATTATGAAAGAAATTCTTTTCGTAGGTAGTAGAACCAACTCCACAATGGACATGCAATATTTAAACAAGGTCTTATGCCTCACTTGATTATTTTCTTGTTTCAAATCCTCCATTGTTAAAGGTGTGAGGCTAATTATAGTTTCCTTGACCTCTTCCCTTTTGCCTTCCTTTATTTCTGCCCCATCCTTGCTAGGTTTTTCATAAATATAGTTTTCACATTCTAAAATAAATTCTTTTTGTAGGTAGTAGAACTAGCTCCATAATGGACATGTAATATTTAAACAAGGTCTTATGCCTCACTTGATTCTTTGATTGTTTCAAATCCTCCATTGTTAAAGGTCTGAGGGTAATTACAATTTCCTTGACCTCTTCCCTCTTGCCTTCCTTTATTTTTTCCCCATCCTTGCTAGGTTGTTTAGAGTTCTTTGACTCCCCTCCATCTTCTTTTTCTCCTCTTATTTCTTCTTGGCTCGAAGAAAGAAAATATCAATAAAAGATGTACAATATCTCGAGGGGTTCCTGAGAATCTCCATACCAAATATGAGAGATAAATGGAGAAATGTCAGTAATGTGAGATTTGATGTTCTATCTTTTACTCATGTTTTCTAGAAATTCAATTCTTTATTTAATTTTTTAATTTTTTTTAACAAGGTTGGGTAGTTGATATATTATCAAAAGCTTTGTTGGAGCAAGCTCCTATTACAAACGACTGCAAAAAGAAAAGCATCTAAGCCAGGACATTGGAACGTAGTCTCTTCTCCTAGGTTAGTGTTTAAGACTTCATGTAGTTTTATGGGTATTCTAGTGTACTGTAACAAACTAACCTATTAGAAAGAGAAATTTACAAGCCATTATTCTCTGACAGTTTTTCAAGGCTTATAGACTGTTTACTCTTGAGTTGGATGTTTCTTCTTTTCATATTTGACCAAGTTCTCTCCTTCATTACTTGTGCTGCTGATTTTGTAATGTGCCATTGTGGTTCCATTTGAGTTGATTTCCTGTTCTTCCTTTGGCTTTGCATTCTGCTCCTTGTTTGCTGTGCTTCCTTGGATTTGTAATGCGTGAGGTGCTTTTTCTTCTTCTGGCATTGGTCGCTTTCCTTTTTTCGGGCCATTGGAATCGATGAACAGAGTTTTCAGTTTAATAACTGCCCAGATTAAGTTGCAAAGATCGAAATCATGGGAAGGACGGTAGAGATTATCTAGAGGTGCTGCAGTCTGGAGGAAATGTCGTTCCCGTCGATGAATCAAATCAACGGTTTTTGGGCGTGAAAAGGTTCGAAAGATAATCAATGAGAAAGGTGGGATGAAGGGCGAATGTGGTATTTCGGGCGGATAAGAAAGCATGGGTGGTAAAAAGGGAAGGGCGCTCGATTCCATTGACTGGGAAACATGTAGCAGCGGAGGAGAGAGAGAAAACCGCTTTTCAGGTGGGTAATCTCCAAGCATGTTGTCGGCCTGAAATAGATAAGAACCATTAGATCTGATGGGGACAGATCGACGGTGGGAGAAAGTCACACAAGTTTGAAAGGGCGGGTTGATCGTTAATCGTCAGATCAAGCGCCAGATCAACGATCCAGCTTTGATTGGAGATCGAAGAGAGGAGGGAGAAGCGGTGAGATGAAGGCTTGGGGGGGAGGGCAGACTCGACGATATTTTTAGGTGCAAATGAAAGCTTATTTGAAGTCCGAATTAAGATCTCAGTCCTGGTTTTCCATTGTATTTCGATAATAATGAGGTCCCAAAGAGAGGACTGAAATCTGGACATAACAGAGGCTTTACACTGCAATGGGGCGCTGGGTGGACGGAGCGGAGGGGATGGGGCGATATGGGGTGAACGAGCTGGGTAAGAAGAGGGGATAGGGCTTAATGTGAAGTCTGCTCACTTAGTATAGGTAACATTGAGGGCTATTATATAATGCAGGAAGGGGATTTAAAGCCAAAGAAGCATTATACTGACCTGGAAGGTGAAGATTTCTTCACTGATATTGCTTCTGCGATGATTGCACCCTCTATTCTTATAGTGCTTTAATGCCACCCGATCCATGCCTTTGATGAAATAGTTTGCAACATGGTTCTCGTGGCCATGATTGCGATCTTCCTTCCTGCTGTTTCTCATGCTAGAATCTAAAGTTTCATGGATTTTCTTATGCATTCCTGTGACTTCCTGGATGTTACTGCAGTGATGAGTCCTTTGTTGCTTTTTGACTGTTGTTTTTTGATTTATTGCTTTTATCCTTGTGGTTTTTCCTTGGTTTTGGTGATATTTATACTTGTGCTTTTTGCTGCTCATTAAGGAACAAAGTTATGGTATTTTTCCTGGTTGTCACGAACATGCCCTTCATTTCTTTCCACTACTCGGTTTGCAAAATAGTCCGCCTATTGATTGTGAATTATCAAGACATGTCTGAAGATTACATTGCCAGAGCCTTCCAAGTTCTTCCTTATTCTTCTAAGAATTCTGTTCATGAACTCATTGCTTGGGTTTTCGTTTCTTTCCATTACCTTTATTATTATGGCTGAATCGCCTATTATGATAGGATTTTTGAATTTCTCTTTTTTTGATAATTCTTGTTCCCATCAACAAGCTGTATGCTTTTGCCTTATTACTTGAGATTTGTCCCAATCCCCATTCATATGAGACATTTGCTTTCCCATCAGGATCTAGGATTATTCCCCCTGCCCCTGCCTTTCCTGGGTTATGCTTTGAGGCCCCATCAAAGTATAGACAATATTTGTTCTGATTTTTCCTCCAGTTTGTCAGTTCCTCTTCACTCATTCTTATTTTCCAAATATTTCCCGAGTTTATCTTCCTGTTTCCTTTTGGTCCATTATTGTTTATTATGGCTTTGCTGAGCCAATCTCGCTCTTCCTGCTGAAGAGTGCTATGATTTGTTGGTGTTGTTCCTTTGACATTGATGATTTCAGAAGTTAAACCCCACGTTTTTGAGAGGGTCTTCCCTATCCTTGGAATTTGATTTTTGAAAATGCACTTATTTCGAGTCAACCAAATTTTCCAACATAGAACAACTGGGATGCACTTCCATATCCTATGAATTGTGACTTTCTTCTTTATTGTGTATGGATAGGCCTTCTTGAGGGTCTGAAGAAAGTCCGACAAGGGCTGTTCAAAATTTATTCTTATTTCCAAAGGACTTATCAGCCTCTACCAACATTCTTTGGCAAAGGTGCAATCTTGGAATAAGTGATGAATGTTTTCTTCAGCCTGCATGCCTAATGGGCATCGTGTTGGGCCTTGAAAGCCCTTTTTTCTTAGGTTGTCACTGGTTAATATTCTCCCTTTTAGTAGAGTCCAAATGAACATTTTGATCTTAGGCAGACTTTCTGATTTCCAAGCTATTTTCCAAGAATCCCAGTCTCGTTGATTTGGTTGTTCCTGAAGGATTTTATATCCAGTCCTAACTGTGTAGTGTCCACCGCTTGGGTCCCAAAGATAAGCATCTTCCTCATCAAAGTGGATTGGCGCTGCCCCTTTTAAGAGCTACCTAATTTTGCTCCATTTCCTTTCCAAATCTATCGGGATTGCTAAGCTTTTCCAATTTTGCCACTCCTTTTGATTCCAAAGAGATATAGAGTGTAAGGTGTTGAAACCTTTATCTTTCATCCACTCTTGTATGTCTTCAGTTTCTAGATGAGTCTGTAATGGTTCTTTTCCCATGATTCTATCCTCCCAAATTGAAATTGTTTTTCCATTGCCTGGGATTTTAGAAATGTATCTACTCATTAATGGAATTATTTTTTTAACCAGATTCATACTTGGGTACATGGTCTTATTGGGATATTTCCATTGAGCAGTCTTTTCCTGGTGCCATCCATATATTTTGTTGAAGATTCTTTTTTCCACCAGCCTCTTCTTGTAAATTAGTCTCCACATATCTATTTTCATTCCCAAGGTTTGCATTCTATGAGCCCAACGTATCCGTATTGATAGGCCCTCATCCTTGCTCATAAAAGGTAAGTTACTACTTTGCTCCCACACTAACCAAGGCTAGAAATTTTTTGTTTCTTTGCCTCCCCCCTTGTCCAATAGAAAGCTTCTTAAGAAAGCTCCATTTGTTTGGTGGGCACTTGTTAGGGCCATGATTATGGCATATTTGTAGATAGGTAGTGTTGCAAGGAGTGCTTTGATTAGAATTACCCTTCCTGCCATATTCAGCCACATCATACCCCAACTTTGTATTTTGTTTTTCATTTTTTCAATTTGTTAGTCCATATTTCTATCTTCATGTTCTCTTTTGAGATTGGAAGTCCCAGATAAAAGAAGTGTGTCCATTTTTCCTGTACAGGGATGTCTAAGATTTGTGAGATCCTTTGCATAGTTCTGGGAGGGGTATTCCATTCGTATATCTTGTATTTTATATTATTTAATAGCCCACCTGAAACCTGTAAAAAATCATCCAGAACTTTTTTGAACCTCCTTGCTATTATTGTTGATGCCCCTCCCAGCAGCAATGTGTCATCAACAAAGAGTGAGTGGTTTATTTTTTTTACTCCTTTTGCTATTCTGATCCCTGTGATATTTCTTTCCTTTCTTTGTTTTTCCAAAGCCTTGCTTAATGTTTCCACCATTATAATATACAGGAAGGGAGAGAGAGAACAACCTTGCCTAAGGCTTCTTGTGCTTTGAAAGAAGTCACTAGGCCTTCCATTTATGAGGGGGGCAATCCAAGGAGTAGAAATGCATGCCTGTATGACGTCCATTATTTCTCTTGAGAAACCAAGTTTCTGGAGGACAACCATTAGATATGATCGCTGACCCTATCAAATGCATTTGCCATATCTAGCTTGATTATGAGGCCTTTTTCTTGTCTTAGCATACTAGAGTGTACAACTTCCCGTACAATAATTACATTATCTATGATTTGCCTATTGGGCACAAATACTCCTTGGTTTTCAGATATGATTATTGGAAGTACTTTCTTTATTCTATTTGCAATTATTTTTTTAATTATCTTATAAGATGAATTGCAAAGAGAGATAGGGCGAAACCTGTTGAAAGTTGAGGGGTTTGCTTTCTTTGGGATTAGAGCAAGATAGGAGGATTTTGTGTTGCCTCCTTTTTTTTTTTTTTGAAGACATTCTTCACCATTCTTAAGAAATCCTTTCTGATGGTATACCAATGAGAGCTGTAGAATGCTATTGTGAAACCATCTAGCCCTGGGGCTTTGTTCGGATGTAAGCTCCATATGGCCGCCACTACCTCTTCTTCTGTGGGATCCTTGCACATTGCAACATTTTGGTCTTTTTTTTGTGCTTTAAGAAATATTCACTCTCATCCATTTCTTCGTTGGCTGAGAGTAAGTTTTTAAAGTGCTGATAGGCTGCTTTTTTTAGTTCCTCCGCACCTTTGACCTCTTGGCTTTCGACTTGAATTTTTTCTATTTGGTTTCTTGTTCTTCTTATCTTCATTGTGTTGTGGAAAAATGATGTGTTTTTGTCCCCTGCCTTGAGCCACAAACTTCTGGATTTCAATCTTTCCTCTTCTTCTTCTTTCATTTTTTCCCTATATATTTCCCAAAAGATTTCCTTCCCTCTTAGATAATCTTGCTTGCCTTCTTCTCTATTTCCTTTTTCAATTTGCATGCTGTCCATTTTCTGTTGTAAATCTTTTTTCTTTTTCTTTTTTGCTCTTGCCCATTCCTTTAATTTGGTTCTTATAGTTTTTAATTTTGTCTCCCAAATATATTGTGGTGATCTTGTTATTCTTGGCTCCCATGCTTCCTTAACTAGTTCGCTGATTTTTGTGTTGCTGTCCCAAATTGAGCTGTATCTAAATGGAAGCAGTCCCTGGTTTTCCATTTTTCCCATGATTGTCACCGGTTTATGATCAGATGCTGTGGTGTGTAAAATTTTTGATTTTATGGAGCTGTGCACTGATGCTATGTTTTCTTGTATCAGAATTCTATCCAACCTTTCTTTTATGTTGCTTTTGCCCACTCTTTTATTGCTCCAAGTGTATTTCCCATTGCTTGGCGAGATGCCTATTAAATTGTGCTGTTCCATTGTTTCTTCTAGAATATCCCTAGATGGGTCTGTGTGGTGCGTTCCTCCAAACTTTTCTTCTATACTTTTTACCAAATTTAAATCTCCTCCTAGTATAATTTTCCTAGCTTGCATTTCTTTTAGTGCTTCTTTTATGGTGGCCCAAGATTGCTCTTTTTCCTTGTAGTGATTTGGGGCGTATATATTTATAACCCTGTACCTCTCTTTTGTGCTGATTTGCATTAGATCCGTTTGGATCCAGTGCTGATATTTTTTGTATTTTATTAATTCCCAAGTTCCTTTTTTCCATATTGTGCCAATACCTCCAGACGCTTCTGTTTCCTGTATTGCTTCCCCTTCATAATTTCTGATTTTTTTTTTGATATTTTCAGTTTCTTGGCTGTTTGTTTTTGTCTCCTGAATCATAAGGATGTCTGGGTTTTTTTTCCAAAATGTCTCTTGTGGCATTTTCTTTGATGTATGATCCAATTCCTCTGCAATTCCAGGAGACCACTATCATTATTTACTTGTTGGGTGGTGCATGGCTCCTTTCCCTCTTTGCTGGATTTTTTCGTTGTTTCCTGTACTCCTTCCTAAGGAGGTTTCCATAGGTTATTGCGTTCCTAATGCCATTTCCTTTGCTGCTGCTTCATCCCTAAGTTCTTTGTTTGTCTTTCTTCCTGCTTTTTTCTTTATATTCTACACTTAGGGGTGCTTCCTTTGACTATTTTCTGGTTAGGATTCTGTCTACTAAGGGGGGTGAGGGGTATGAGAGTTCGATACCAGAGGGGATGAAGGGGGGTTGGGGGTATGTTGTGGGGATCTGGATCTGGAACTTGGTCCAGGGGATGGGGGAGCTGAAGGATCTAGAGGCTAAAAAAGGATTAAGGCTAGCAAGAGGATTATTGTCTTCTTTTGGTGATGGGGGGTGGAGATCAAAGGATGTGGAGGGCTATGAGGAAGATAGATTTGGTTGTTTGTGGACTATCTTCCTTATTTTAACCTGTTCCCATTTATTTTCCGGATCTTCACTCTTTTCATTTTCATTTTTTTTTTGTACATCTATTTGCAAAATGACCATATTCGTGACATACCTTGCATTTGAAGGGGATTTTTTGTATGTGTGTCCACTGATCCACTTTGATTTTGATAGCTTATGGTAGCCTTTTCCCAAGATCCACTTCTACACAGATTCTAGCACATGCATGCATATTTTCCTTTGGCTCGCACCTGTCTATATATTTCCCAACTGCATTTCCTATGGATTTGACTGAATCATCCCCCCAACAGTGAAGGGGAAGGTGTGGCAATCTGACCCAGACAGGGACGAAATTGGGTACTTCCATTTCTGGGTTGAAATCCGGCGTCCATATGTTTAGATACAAACCCCTTGTATCCATAAAATAAGGTCCATTCCTAAATATCAGATCTCGATCCTCCTTGGTTTCAAAGTGAAAGGTGTAGTAACCTCTTCCACAAAACCCGATTAAGATTTTTCCATCTATTGATGCAGTCCAATTCCTTTCTGCCCATTTTTTCATAGTTTTGGGCGATGGCCATAACCCAGTAAACTGCCCCACTAATCCACGCTCCGCCAGAGAAAGTGCTGCTCTAGAGAAATAAATCACATAGCATCAATCATCACTTCCAGGACTTGCACCCAATAACCAGGACTTCCCGGGAGGTCACCCATCCCAGATCGCCTCTGGCTCAAGCGCATTTAACTGTGGAGTTTTCTCCACAATTAAGCCCAGTTAGCTTGCTACCCCATTTGCAAAACCTTAGCAAGTGGAGTTTTCCCCACAATCAAGCCCCTTAGCTTGTTACCCCATTTCCAAAACCTTAGCAAGTATTACGCCTCATGAACCATTCAAGTAGAGTTCCCTTCACTCTTTTGAATTAAGTATTGGGGGTTTTTGCAGTGCATTATATTAGATATCATTTTTTGGGATTCAACTGCGTTAAGTAAGTCATTCATCTATGACCATTTC
>APFE031592373.1:39170-75394 GCA_000404065.3 Pinus taeda | reverse complement strand
TAGGAGTCTAAGGGGTCATAATGTAATCAGAGCCGACATAACAATAATAATGTAAGGGCACAATAATAACAATATTGGGCTTCTATGGGGCACAATAGTGACATTATGGGCACTACATGGGTACATCAATATAATAAGGGGGTTGTACTAATAACAATAAGGGGTTACATTAGTAGTATAGGGGCCTAACAGATAGCTTCTGTTGAGGCTCTTGAGGGTGAATCTGAAGGTGGAGATAATGGCACCCTGGCCCTCCTTGACTGAGGATTCTCTCGTTCTCTAGTCAAATGTCCTTCCCCTCTCTGAAGTTTCAGCCTAGTAAGCATCAAAACTTGCAAGGCAGTCAATATATCCTTGCACAAAAACAATCAAAAGACAACTACACCAGAGATTGACTGAAAGAGCGTTTATCTACTTTGCAATTGTATAACAAGAGCATTTCGAAGGCTTCCTGGTTCATTTCAGGCTATGTCTATAGTTTATTTGACTGCTTTTAATACAAAGAAACAACAACTCAGCTCTGATACCAACTGATTAATTGCTTACATCAAGCACAACATCCCCAAAAATGGTTCTCCTCCATGATTTTCCCAGGGCTGCACACGACTTCACATCAACTTCTCGAGCTGTAGAAGTACTCAAAATGATCTGAAACCACTTCCATTGGTTCCATAATGACTAAAATAGTCAAAATTGAGTTTTGTTTCATCAGAAATGACCTTCGACTGCACAAGGTACCCTTGGTGTCATTTGGTGCAGGGAACGAAATTGGTGCAAAGCAGTGCACAATTCCATGAGCTGGAAAAGCATGCAAGCAAAGAGGCCTCAAATTTCAGCATGAGTCTCTACTTGGTTCATTATGGTTTTCTTACTTTTATTGTTCGTGAACAGAACCATTGTACTTTTTTTTGAGAAGTTTTTGCAGCATGTATCCCAAGATTTTGGGATGAGCATTTGCATTACTTTCAACATGCTACAGTCGGTACAAGCATTCTTCTAAAGCTACTCCATTTTGGAAGTTTGTTTTGGGTATTGGCTTAAGTCACCTTTAGTTTTCCTTCTGGAGAAGGAGGTGCCATTGATGGGCATAATGATCAGTTGGCCCACATGATCAGTGGAAGATTTTAGCTCATATATCAGCGAGTGCCATTGCTGGTTTTTGCAATTTTCAGATTTGTCTGGTGAGAAAGCTTGGTCGGGATTTGACAAGTACTTGGCTTATTCAACAAAAAATTGCCATGATGATAGTTGGCAAGGCAGGAGATTTTGGTTATCTTTCTGCTCATTTGGCTGAACGGAAGAGGATGTTTTTGTTCTCTCATTTGCTGTACAATTCAGTTCAGAGTTTTCAGTAAGCTTTTGGGGACCAAAAGCCTCTCATTTGGGAGGCGTGATCAGGAGCTCAAGACCAAGTGTCGAAAAATGATCAAAAGTGAAAGTGCTCAGAACTGGTTCAAACCTGAACGACCAAATAGATCTTGTCCTCCTGATTTGGGCGCCATGAACGGTTTGAAAAATAGACTCTATATGCAGAAGTTATTCCAATTTTAAAATCGCACAATATCCTCCATTTTTTGAAAATTTTCAAAAAAATTTAAAATAAAATTATTCCTTGGAATATTCCATTTCAGGTAGCAAATAGAATGCTGCCACGTGGTAGGTTTGGAGGTCGCCACGTGGCACAGGTGACGTTAGTAATGGGTGCATATGTTAAAATTATTTTTGGCATTGGTGCAGATTGAACACGCGACCTCTGGGCTGCAATCAAAGCGCTTTCACCGTTACACAACAAGGGCGGTACATGGCATGAATCTGCGGAAACAATCATTTAATGTTGATTAAACCACCCAGTACGGAATCCAAGGCAAACCACGCCTCTAACGGTCACATGTGACCACGTAGACTTAACATTAAATGGAACTGCAATTGACGGGCAGAAAAATTGGCGGTGGTGCCATTTTTGGTGGACTTATCTGGCAGTTAGCCAGACTTAGCTAGAGTTTTTCTAGGGGGAGACTGGCAGTTCATGAATATGCCATAACTTTGGCTAGGAAAGTCCTTCTTGGATGATTTTTTTTTTGATTTTGGGTCTCTTTGACCTTCTGAAGCCATTGGCACAGGTTTCACAGTAAATATAGGTCATTTGTACGTGATTTTGCTTCGTGGAAGTTCCGCGAGCCACTAGGGCCAAATCACTTTGGGAGCTACATTGGGATTTGTGCAGCCATTGAATGTGAAACGAAGGTCATTTATGAAGGTATTTAGTGTTATGAATCCATTTCTACAGCTTGTTTTCCCTGTTGAGGGATTCTTCTCACTGTTTAGCTTCAGGGAAGCTTTTAGGGCCACGAGGGTCATTTTAGTGCTTGAGCTATTTAGGGGCTGTATTCATCCGTTTTTGGTGATTCAAAAGCCTACTTCTACTATTTTCGAGCTTCTGAGTCCATTGGTAGAGGTTTCAGAACCATTTGAGGTCATATTCACCTCGAATTTCTCTATAGAAGTTTAAAGGGCCACCAGGGCCACTTGGGGAAAGTACCTTTTAAGGTACAATTTCACTGTTTAGTGCTTGGGGAAGAGCATTCTTAGCTTCCTATCTTCTGATTCTGTATTTATAGTCAGATCTACCTTTAGAGGCACTTATATTCTTGTATTAGCCTTTGCATCTTTCTTAATACAAGAGGACAAGCCCATTTTGGGAGGCTTGGTCCAGTAGATGTAGCCAAACAGGGGTGAACTGCTTCATCATCTTTGAGTCATTATTTGCTGAAGGTATCATGATAAACAAATCTGATATAATGTGTTAAACAACAAATTTAAATAACTTGCATCCACACATAAACACCTAAACAACTGCTCAAACTTATTTATTTTATTCTACAAGACATCAAGCTTCAAGTATGAGCATTTTAATGACTTCTGAGTGTTTACTTCTTTATTTTTTTAGGCAGAGCCTGTAGAGGAAGGCAGGAGGTGCGCAAATTACCCAATCCTTACATGGGGAGGTAGTGACAATAAATAACAATACTGGGCTCATCGAGTCTGGTAATTGGAATGAGTACAATCTAAATCCCTTAACGAGGATCCATTGGAGGGCAAGTCTAGTGCCAGTAGCTGTAGTAATTCCATCTCCAATAGCGTATATTTAAGTTGTTGCAGTTAAAAAGCTCGTAGCTGGATCTTGGGTCATAAAGGTCGGTCCGCCTACTTGTGTGCACCTGCCCTTCCGTCCCTTTTGTCGGCGGCGTGCTCCTGGCCTTAATTGGCTGGGTCGTGGCTCTGGCACTGTTACTTTGAAAAATTAGAGTGCTCAAAGCAAGCTTATGCTCTGATACCAACTTGATCTGAATATGAAACTACTTGTAAATGCTTAGCAAGATATTCAATTCAGTAAATATACATGTTTAAGTGATGTACATGTCTTGTAGTTAAAAACAAATGAGTTTTTCAGTTGTTTATGACCTTTTTATGTGTAGTAGAATTAATTCATTTCTCTGTTTAACATACTAAAATAGATTTGTTCTGAAAGAAAACTCAACCACAGATGCAATAGCATATGTTGAAGCAGTTCACCCTTCCTGGGCTACATCTACTGGGTCAAAGGCTCCCAAATGGGCATGTCCTTGATTTGATTAAAAGCTCAAAACGATTGTACAACTGAATACAAGCCTTAACTGGCGAAATGGATTGGAAAAATGGATTTAGAATGCTCAAATCAGTCAAGAATGACCATTGGTTCTTATCCAATGGGTACTTGCAACCCTATACAGCTCCCACAATACTGGGCCCTAGTGGCTCCGAAAACTTCCACGGAGTAAAAAACACCTGCAAACGACCTCTGATTTCTCTCTAACCTATGCCACTAGCTTCAAAATCATCTGATTTGTCAAAATCAAAAAAAGAATCGTCTCATAAGGCCTTTCCTAGCCAAAGTTATGGCTCATTTACTCCACTTCCTATCTGTCCTTGAATTGACTCCAGTTAACTAAAGTTAGCGGGTAGTTAGGTCCACCAAAATGGATGGACTGCCAATTTTCACACTAGTGCCAAGAATTCCGCCAACTGAACTGTCAGTTAACTGCCCGTTAACTTCGCATGTGACCAGGTTTTGGAGGTTTAGGGTTATCCTCGGATTTTGCGCTAGAACTGTTAGTGAACTGTCAGTTGATTAGCAGTGTACCAAGATCCCCGCCGCATGTACCACTGCACTAACCATTGGAGCATTGACTGCCGGGTTTATTGTTGGCCACCAGTTCTTGGGTTATGGTCTCATGGAGCGGGGGCTGGCCCTTAGGGGCTGGTCCCCTTTGGGCTCGCCATATAGCCATGTTAAACCTTAAATATAACTTTCCCCGAAGCCCTTTCAAGTTCCACCCCATTAGTGTTACGGTAAGACTTTGCGTTGTTAAATGGAAGGTCGGGGGTTCAATTCATGTTCCACCCAAATTTTTTTTAACATATGCCCAATTCATCCACCTTGGGGCCACGTGGCGGCCTCCGAGCTTGCCACGTGGAACCCTTTCATTGGCTCCTGAAACAGAATATTCCAAGAATATTTTGTGGAATATTCCCTAGAATATTTTAAAGAATGTTCTCAAGAATATTCTATTTTAATTTTTTTTTGAAAAAAATTTAAGGGATTCACGTTCTGCCCAAATTCTTTTTAACATATGCCCAATTCGTCCACCTTGGGGCCACGTGGTGGCCTCCGGGCTTGCCACGTGGCACCCTTTCATTGGCTCCTGAAACAAAATATTCTAGGAATATTTTGTGGAATATTCCCTAGAATATTCTAAGGAATGTTCTCAGGAATATTCTATTTTAAATTTTTTTGAAAAAAATTCAAAAATTAAGGGTTATTGAACGATTTTCTTTTTGACATAACTTCTGCATACGGAGACCATTTTTCGAACTGTTCACAGCGCCGGAACCAAGAGGACGAGATCTATCCGGTCGTTTAGGTTTGAATCAGTCCTGAGCACTTTCATTTTTGAGCATTTTTCGACATTTGGGGCATGAGCCCCTGATCACGCCTCCCCATTGGGAAGCTTTTGGTCCCCAAAAGCCTTCAATTACTTGTTAAAAAGGTGAGGGTACAACTCCCTCACTCTCCTATTTGACAGATGCATTCTTTTTTCCATTTCCCTTGGAGGTTTTCTCTTTGTTTTTCCCCTTGGGGCGCTTGTTTCTACCATCTTCAAATGTGTTTTTCCCCTAGCCTATAAATGGGTAGCTTGAACACAAACCTCACCCAGGCTAGTAGGATTAAACATCAAGATGGTATGTCTAAGGTAGCTGTGCAAGCCACCTATGTATTTCAGCAAGATTTCTTGGGTCTGTAAATCTACCCCTAACAAGAGAGCTCTCCTCCTGAATTCTTGGGTGTAGTCTTGGACATTTTGACCCTTAAGCTGTCTGAAATTTTGTCAGTTCATGATGGCTTTTTGCATGTGAGCAAGAGGATAAAATTGTTTTTTAATGGCTAAAAGAAATTCAGTCCATGTTAAGGTAACCTTACCAAATTTCTTGATTTCCTTTTTGGTCTTGGTCTCCGACCAAACCAATGCTGCTCCATCCATTCTCAAAGAAGCCAACTGAATCTTTGTGGCATCATCATGCATATTCTGGATCCTCAAGTAAACTTCCAACTGCCTAATCCAGTTGTCAAGCTTTTCTGCATTCACTTCACCATTAAGCATAGGTAATTCAAATTTTACATCAAGCTTCAAAAAGGGACTTTTTCCAGAGGATCTATGCTTATGAACCGAAGAAGAAGAAGATGAGGATGTAGAGGAAGAAGGTGACGATGGGGGTGTAGGTGCATGTATTGTGTAGTGTTGTATGTGTGTGGTGTACACTATGTGTATGTGTACGTGGTTGAAGAGAAGGCACTGAGTGCTTTCCGGGTTTGTTTGGCAAACACTTCAATGTGTGTACGAAAAGAACAAAGCCAAAAGCAAAAGGACCAATTGAATGATAAGTATCAACATTTATTTCAATTTTTATTATGCATGAGATCTATGATTCTGATTTATGATGGTTACATGTGATATATGATTTTGATTTATGATGGTTGTGTTTGAGCTAATCGAATGTGATATGTTATACTTGATGATTTGATCAAACAACTAATTTGTCTTGTTGTAACAGGAAGTAAACAGAAATGTAGGTGTATGTTATTAACGAGTTACCAGTGAGTTATGATTTGAATGTATTTCAATTTATTTTAAATCTAATGGAAATTATGTGCTTGGTATAGGAAAGCATGGAAATGACCGATTTAGGTGGTTGGAATTGGATTTCAAATAATTAGCAGCAGTAACAAAAAGGAATTGGAACAGGTAGCAATATGCTGGTAAAGCACTTTAGGAGTAGGGCCATTGTGGGACATTGGTACCCAACAATGTCCATTGATTGCTATGATCGGTATGATAGTTTTGAGGCAGGGATATGACTTGGTTTTTGGATCTTCTAATGCGAGGAAACCTTGCCAAGGATGGATCACCTGGGAAAGGGGATGCCAACAAACTTGAAAAGGTGAGTGACTGCACAGAAGAGGGTAATCGGATTGCCCAAGGGACTGTGTAGCAAAGAAGGGAAGGTTGGGGGATGGATTTTTTTTTGTAATTAACATTTCCATATGGAATCAAATGCACATTGGGAGTGTGCCCTGGAACAATTAGTCGATAACTGTTCATCAAGAGAACAAATAGTGCAAGAATCATAGTGCTGGACATTGGATGTAGGTTTGACTTTGGCAGTGGATTTTAGATTTCCTGGGAAGGAGGTGAATCCTAGTATTACTTTTGAGGGTGGTGGTGTGAGCCTCTAGATTCCCTTGTTGTGGATGTAGGCATCATATCCTTTTATTTTCTGGATTTAGAAATCTCTACGAACAATATGATTATTTGTTGGTCGAAGCAAATGTGCATAAGTATATGTGTGGTTATTATTGTAAATACCATAATGAGTTGTGTTATAAAGCTCCAGTAAACGACATGATTGTCATGTTTTCAGCAGGATGTCATTGTAAATACTGCAACGAGCTGAGTTATAAAGCTCCATGGGTAGTATTTTTTGTTTTCAATGGTTTGTTGGTCATAAGTGTCATATAACACTGAGGACGGTGTTCGTCCAAGGGGGAGGGGGTCTGTAACAACCTCAGGTTAAAAGTTCATGTAATAAAGTTAATAAAGGCAAAAATAAGACCAAGGTCATGGGGCACGTGTTCGAAGTTGAATGTTGGGTAAAACATCCTAGTGGGTATTCATCTAGTTTATTGTGGCTAAGTAAATTGTCAAAGACAATGACAAAGGCTTTAAAAATGAAAAGAGGCATTAATTGACATTTTATTTATGAAAATAATGGAAAATAGGAGAAAAGGGAGGTGAAAGGTCATAGGTTGCATGTGAAGAGGAAATTGAAGTAAAAATGAAGGAAAATGAATAAAATAGAGGCCTCAATAATAAAAAGGCTTTTGAGGATCAGTTCACAACCTTTTGTCTGTTTAGTTTTGGAGCTCTCTCTATATTCTCTCTCTCTCATACTCTTGCACATAGAGCATTCTTGGAGCATAGGAGAAAGGAAGGCAAAGGAAGGACAAGGAAGCAAAGATCAAACAAGGAAGAGTTGGATCAAGTGGCTACAACAACTACAACAGGATTACTTGCAGGTATTGAGTTGTATGTATGATTTCCTTTCTAGTTTTGGCATGCATGGTACATGCATGTATGCATTTGGTTCTCTTACTGTCATTGGCATGGGTTTTTGTCAAATTAGTCAATTTTTGTTTCAAAAAGTTTCATAATCGCCTACATTGATAACATGATTTCCAATGGTGAGATCATGGTGAAATCAATACTTTCCGTAATTCAAAATCAAGATCAACAATATTTTCGCACTGAAATTTAATGAATCCGAACTTTAGATCAACAATGTTTGCACACATAATGTTAACGAGATGGGAGATCAACAATGTTTGCACACAAAATGTTAACAAGTTCGGATTTTCTTCGTTGCTCTCTAGAGGATGTGCGCCTCCTAATGGCCTTTTTCGTTTGAGATTTCACATCGTTCAGTTCTGTCTTTTTTCAATAATTACATTACATCCACTTTAAGATTTACCTTTTAAATTTTATTGTGACGTTTTTTCATGTTTTAAGTGAACAATTTGCTATTTTATTATATTATAATTAATAATCAGGTATTCACAATATTTCGCATTGACAACAATAAGTAGTTAGAGTTAGATTTCCTCAGTCATCGTGCTAGAGTGTAGAGAAATATGCAGAGCTCTGCACAATGCACATATAACTTAGGGTAAAAGATTAATTTATTTTAAAATGACATCGACAATAGAAATTTGACAAGTTAAAATTTCTCTGACCATGAGTCTCATGATGCTTAAACGATGAGCAAGGTAAGCTACGTCAATATCCATGCAACTCTTGCAAAAGTCAATATTTTTTCTTAATTAAATATGCCAACAACTAGTCACGAGTAATGAATACATGCCTGTCACGAATGAAAATCAAAGAGTACTAAATGTTATGTACATTGAATTGATCGAGTTGTGTGGGAGTGAAGATAATAATGTACATTGAATGGATCGAATTATGCGGGAGTGTCGAGAATGGTGATTTCTCTGCAGTTCTTCACACTCCCACACTCGATCAACAAACCACTATCATGTGGAGGATGGAGGACCCCTACACTTACATAAATTCCTCCTCCTCCACATATTGAGAGGGCTCATATCGTATTAAAAGGGCTCATATCGACCAACCTTATGTATGTCCCCAACCAACTTGTGTAGAGTGCCTATGTTTAATCCGTAATTCCATGAACCTTAATATTAGAGTGCAAATCGAAATAGTAAACTTTTGAAGGCAACTTCCCTTTAGTAGACCATATTTAACTCAAGTTTTTAATTGGAATAAAAAAGATAAATATAGTTGGAATAGAGTGTGCCGTTATCTTAAGAAAAGCGAAACCTCCTAAAAGAAACCTAAACCTTGAGCAACTAAAAGCCATAAAAAGTCTTAGAAATAATAATGACATTGTAATTCTGAAGGCTGATAAAGGCGACGCCACTGTCATAATGAATTATGAGGATTACGTTAACAAAATGAAAGACCACTTATATAATAGTGGTAGCTACAATAAATTAGAGAAAAACCCCATCTCCAAAATCACGAACCTGGTAAAGAAAGCCATTAAAGAAACCAATCTAGACGATAAACTAAAAAAGCCACTGACCCCTAATAGTAAAATCACACCTCGTATTTATGGAGCCCCTAAAATACATAAAAAAGAAGTCCCCTTAAGACCTATAGTCAACAATATAGGGTCGCCGACTTATGAGTTAGCAAAATATGTTGCTAGCATTTTATCCCCGCTAGTTGGCAAGACTAGCTCTTACATTAAAGATTCCTATCAATTTGTCAAATTCATTAAAAATACTAAATTAGATCCCGTAGATAAAATCGTTAGCTTTGACGTAGTCCAGCTCTTCACCCAAAATCCCCCTAGATGAAGTGATTCAAGTGGTTAAAAAAGTGGCAGACCCCCAAACTGCAAAATTAGCTGAAATTTGTCTTCGCTCCACCTTCTTCTCCTTCCAAGGTGAAATATTTGAACAAACTTCGGGTGTTGCTATGGGATCACCTCTTTCACCGATCGTAGCAAATCTCTTCATGGAAAAATTTGAGAAGAAGGCTCTGGATACATACCCATTAAAACCTAAATCTTGGGTTAGGTTTGTGGATGACACCAGTGTCAACTGGCCCCATGGTGACAATGAACTTAATAAGTTTTTGAACCATCTTAACAACATATTTGAAGACATCAAATTTACAATGGAGATAGAAGAGAATAATTGCATACCATTCTTGGACATTCTCCTCATAAGAAGAAATGATGGTTCCATAGGTCATAAAGTATTTAGAAAGAAAGCTCATACCGATAACTACCTGCATGTTGATTCACACCACCACCCAGCTCAAAAAATGGGGGTACTGCAGACCCTCTTCACTAGAGCTTGTAGAATCTTAGATGAAACCCATACTAAAGAGGAGATTAATTACCTAAAAAGAGCATTTTCCAACTTAGGATACAACAATAAAAGCATATTCAAAGCCATTCAAAAGGCCAAATCTGAAAATAATAAAAACAAGGCGAAAGACCCCTTGACTTCTAATGCCTACCTTCCTTACATTCAAGGAGTCACTGACAAGATAGCTAAAATCCTCAAAAAGAAAGATATAAAGACTGCATTCAAACCCTGGTCAACCATCAAACAAAGAATGAAATCAGTTAAGGACAGCCAAGAACAACTTCAACAGAAAGGGGTGTATATCATCAATTGCTCATGTGGGGAACAATATATAGGGGAAACGGGTAGGTCTGTGAAGATTAGGCTCAAAGAGCATAGTGCAGATATCCGTAATGAAAGAACCCTCTCTTCAGCCTTGGCTGAGCATGTAGGTAAAACTAATCACCATATATGCCTTGAAGATGCTAAAGTCATTGCTAATGAAGATCACCATTTCAAACGGAAAGTGAGAGAAGCTATTGAAATCATAAAACACCCGCGCAACCTTAATAGGGATGGAGGCTTAGATATTAGCAAAAATTGGAACTCTTTGCTCACCCCCCATGAATAATTCATCTCCCTTCCTTCTCTTTCTCCCTCTCCCTTCCTTGTCTTGGCTGTTCCTCTCTTAGTCAAGAGCTTCCTATAGAGCCATAAGAGTTTTGACTTTTTAGCTCTTCTTTAATCAAGTATAAATCCTCTTAATGCTTAATGAATTATCCTTTAACTTAATCTCTTAAGAACTCCATATAATATTACCTTTAATTAAAATATATTAATTGAATAAGCAGCATAAAACTATTCCCACTTTCTAATTTTAATCATATATAGATAATAATAAGAAACCTTATCAACATTAAGAACATAAACATATAACATAAGCTCTCTAAAATAACTAGGTTAAATATAGAACTTAGTAACTAATTTAATCAATTAATAAAATAACATATAACTAATTTCTCTATTTAATTTTAATAAATTAGCAACATAATAAATTAATAAATTAATAATGTAAATCAATAAATAAACATAATAAATTAGCAGCATAATAAACTTAGTATACAAATAATTTATAAATCAATAGAATTAATAAATTAATAATAGGACTTAGCAACTAATTTAATTAATTAATTAATTAACATATAACTAATTTCTCAATTTAATTTTAATAAAGTAGCAACATAATAAACTTGGTATATAAATAATAATATAAACCTTTAAAATTAATGGCACAAGACATTAGAAATTAGAAATAAATAACATAATATAATGGTACTTTTTAGAATAAAACTTATTGATTAATTCAATCAATTAAATAAAATATCTTATAACTCATCCCACATTTCTATTTAATTAATAAATCAACAATATAATAAACTTATTATATCAATAATATTATAGACCTTTTATAAATTAATTACAAATTAATTACACAATAATGAGGAATTATAAATAGATTACATATTATAATAATAAGACTTATTAATTAATTCAATCAAATAACATATAACCAATCTCACAATTTAATTTTAGATTAACTAATGAGTAAAATAACAAACTTATTATATAAATTAATATAAACATAAATAATAAATTAATTACACTTAATCATTAACATGAGAAATCATAAATAAAGAATTATCATAATATAACAAGTAAAAATTATAAGATAATCAGTAACAATAATAATAAGGACAAGTAATAGTAATATATTCAACAAAACATAATATGATATTAATTCAGAAATTAACTAAAATAATGGTAAATAATAATATTAAACAGTCATTTGGTCGGCCAAACAGTCTTTACAGCAAACCTTTTACGTATTTATCACAAACCCTTTTTCTTTTCTTTTCTCCGTAAATCAGTCCTGATGATGAGTCTTGGTCTAGACTCGAAACATCGACCAATGTAAAGATGAACACTGTGGAAAATCCGAATTCCTCTCAGATGCATATTTATTGTTAAACTTCAACGGAAAGCTAATAGCATATGCACTCTTCTCTTTATGGGGCTTCTCCACATGAGAGTTCGTGGTGTGAATTTCATTTAAATAGAGCACTTTATGTCCACGCCTTCTCGTTGTGCCCACTTATTTCAAGGATTGGGATTCATTGTTATTTTGTGGTTTCTAGGAGTTGTATTTAAATATTCTCATATGAATAATAAGATCCTTAGTACACGATTATATCATCATAATCATCATGAGGGAGGGAACTACGAACTACATAGACATCTTTCTATGTTCTTCCTCAAATTTGGTTGCCATGTGAGCACTTTCAATACTTTTTAAATTTTTGGTTATATTCATCGTTTGAATCACAATTGATTATATAGTTGCTATTCTATTGTGATAATATGAATTTTGTATATGTATGTTGTTAACTTTGCTGTATTGATCAGTGCTGGGTTGAGTTCAAAGTCACATGACGGAAACTATAAAATAAAAGAGCAAACCTTATGAACATAATTCAACACGACAAATAAATTATAAATAAAAGAGCAAATCTTACGATAATTGATTATATGGTTGCTATTGTATTGTGATAATATGAATTTTGTATATGTATGTTGTTAACTTTGTTGTATTGATCAGTGCTGGGTTGAGTTCAAAGTCACATGACGGAAACTATAAAAAAAAAGAGCAAACCTTATGAACATAATTCAACACGACAAATAAATTCACGCATAGAATTCAACAACTCAAAACACTGGTATTTTTATTCAATGGTTTTACATAAACACTTAGCTTTCATACAATGAACATGCTCAATTCAAAGCCATGGATCCTCGGTGGTGATGAGGTGCATCCAAACACAATTTTCTTGGCTTCATTTCCAAGTTAGAGGCTTAACAAACCGAGTGGGTCTTTGTCTCACCCTCTAGCATTAAATCATTAGCCTCAACCCTCCCTTGGTTGAGATCATGACGTGTAATGGCTGGGTTGAGAGCTCCCACGTGGAACCTCTACTCAGCGTAGTTGCAAGCGACGTGGCGAGCTTCACCCACTTTACATTTTTGGACCTGGGCAAGCACTATGTATGATGGTACAAAATGGGTAGTCAGCCCATCATGACTCAGGATTTACTCTACTTGTTCTATTATAAGTACTTTAAGAACACCAAGGCCACCACAAACAGTTGCAATGTGGCAAAATTTGAGGACCTAAGCGATGATATGTATGTGATTGCGGTGCTAACTCAGCCTGCCAGAGTGGTTTTCACATTTGGCAGGATTTCACAAATATTCTGTGTTTCCATAGGGATACAAACATTTAGTATGATTTTTAATGAAGGGCAGTAGTCCACATTGTTGAAGACGAACAAGATAACCATATTGACAATCTTACCAAGGTAAACGGTCCCTGGATAAAAACAACTATGTTGCAAGACTATAATCTTTTAAGTTTTTTTCCGCAATATTTTTCTACAATTCAAATGAGTAAAATTTGAGATCTTAAAGATATTGTAGGAAACATAGCTCCATAGCATTGGAAAGATAGAGGAGGCTAAAAACAAATTAACACACAAAAAACACGAGTTGCGGCTCTTCTATTGATCACACAAAAATTTGATTGATTACAATGAACCCGACGAGGGATATTTATATGTTCCAAGTAACGACTTGCCTAAAATAACTTGACATGGAACCACACACTAAATTCGTCTATCACTTAACTCAAATTGAAAAAACACTCAATTAACTGACTCTCTAATTTTAGATAAATCTCCATGTGGGAGTTAATTAGCTATTTTAACACTCCCCCTTAATTACCACAGCTAAACTAAGACTGACTCACAACAACTCAAACATGCCTGCTGGTCTATGTCTTAGCTAGGCTTACAATACCCAAGTTTCTTCTATGAAACTCAAATACATCTTTTTCTAATGACTTAGTAAATATATCATCCAATTTATCACTAGATTTACAAGGCTTCAAGTGAACTTCTCCACTGCTCACAAGTTCTCTAATAAAGTGATATCTAGTATCAATAAGTTTTCTCTTTCGATGAAACACACTGTTTTTGGATAGTGTAATCCTTGTTGTTTATGCTTGAGTCCATTAAATGCTTTTCTTAACTACACTGCTTGACATGCTGCGTATGTTGTTGCTACATATTTTTCTTCTGTTGTTGAAAGTGTCACAATAGGCTTCTTCTTAGATGCCCATGAAATCAAACCTAAACCAAGATGGAACACATAACCAAAAGTGCTCTTCCTATCATCCAAACTACTTGCAAAATCACTTTCGGTGTATCTAATAAAATCCTAATTTTTTGTGCTTGCATACATTGGGCCACAATCTTTAGTTCCTGCTATGTATCTCAAAATTATTTTTCTTGCACTCCAATGTGTGTCTTTTGGAGTCTCCATAAATATGGAAATCAAACTCACTCCTTTCATAATATCTGATCTTGTAGCTGTGAGATGCATGAGCCTGCCAACCAATATTTTGAATAGAGTTGGATTGCCATCTGATCCTTCATCATCCTTGCTTAACTTTGTACCTGTTGCAATTGGTGCAGGGACAGGCTTACAATTCTCTACCCTGAATCTTTTCAACAAATCTCTAGCATATTTATTTTGGAAAATAAAAATTCCTTTTTTCAGATTGCTCAACTTCTATGCCAAGGAAATATTTCATGATACCAAGATATGCCATCTCAAATTCTTTCATCAGGGTTGCTTTAAATTCATCCAATTCAAAGTCACTTGTATAAATCATGCCATAAACATATAAGTAAACAATCAAAATCTGTCCATGCTCATTTACCTTTGTGTATAAGGTAGGCTCAATGTTGCTTCTGAAAAATCCATTCTTGATCATGTAGCTGCCAATTTTGCTATACCAAGCTGTAGGTGCTTGCTTGAGTCCATAAAGTGCTTTCGTCAACTTGTAAAATTTATCTTCTTTACCATCAAATTCATAACCTCGAGGCTGCTGCACATAAATTTCTTCTTATAGAATTCCATTCAAGAAGGTTGATTTCATATCCATCTGATATACTTTCCACTTGTTCTGACTTGTTGTGGCTAGAACTTCTCTTACAATATATAATTTGGCTAGCGGAGCAAACGTTTCTCCAAAATATATTCTCGATGGTTGCGAGAACCCTTTTGCTACAAGTCTTGCTTTAAATCTGTCAATTTCACCTTTCTCATTCAACGTTGTATTGTACACCCACTTCACACCAATGAGATTTTTGTCATTTCGAAAATCAACCAAATCCCATGTATCATTCTTTTCAATAGATTCAATTTCTTCATCCATTGATTGCACCCAGTTTTCATCTTTGATTTCTTCTTCAAATGAAGAAGGTTGGAATGACAACAATGCAAAGTTTGAAATATAATCCAAATCATCATAAATATCTTTCAAACTTCTCATCTTTCTCTTACCATTGCTTGATTCATCACTTAATTTATTGCTGGGAGTATCTCGATCTATTGATTTGCTTGAAGATCCATGCTGTTCAGAAAATCTTGGAGTCCTTTCTAGTGTGACTTTGTTTGGTGTCTATTCTTTTGATCCCTACCGATCCTTTTCTGCTACACCATCTTCTTCCATCAGTGGCACTTGTGCATCAACTGTTTTGTCTATAATATTATTCCACGACTCTTGTTCTTTGAACACAACATCGCTGCTAATTATGGTCTTCTTAGTGTTTTGACTGCTCACTATAACCAGTAAATATGCATTTTTCACTTTTATCATCCAATTTGCCTCTTAGCTGTTTACGCACATGTGCATAAGCTACACATCCAAACACTTTGAGATGAGATACACTACAAGACATACCCGACCATGCATATTATGGTACTTTGTTCATCACACTCTTTGTAGGAGATCTGTTTATCACATAAACAACACATGCAACCGAATCTACCAAATACTCATTAGACAAGTTTCTTCCTCACAACATACTACTTGCCATGTTCATAATGGTTATGTTCTTTCTCTCTAATACACCATTCTGCTGCGGTGTGTACCTGGTTGTAAATTGTCTTTTGATTCCATGTTATTTGTAGTAATCATGGAATGCCTTCGAATTATATTCTCCACCACGATCTGAACTTAATACCTTTATATGTTGATCACATTGGTTCTATGCTAAGGCTTTGAATTTCTTGAACTTTGTAAAAGTTCCAGACTTTTACTTCAAGAAGTAAACCCAAGTCTTTTGGCTATAGTTATCAATGAAAGTGAGGAAGTAACAACTTCCATCAATTGACTGTGTCCTCATCGGTCCACACAAGTCTCTATGCACTAGCTCAAGAGGTTTCTTTGCTTTGTATGCAACTCCCTTTGGAAAAATTTCATGGTGTTGATTTCCCAAGATGCAACACTCACAAGTAGTAGAAGGTTCTTTGATGGGAGGTAATCCTCTGACCATCTGTTTCTGCTGCAACAATATTAAACCAGAAAAGTGCAAGTGTCCAAATTGGAAGTGCCATAACCAATAATTATTAGAACATGCAATTGTAAAAGAACTGACCTGATCACTGTAATTCATGACTAGAGGAAAGAGTATGTTCCTTGTCATCTGCACCTTTGCTATCATCTCCTTGCTTGGGGGCTTGTCATATATAACACACTCTTGTCCTTAAAAGATAACTCTGTATCACTTTTATATCAATTTACCAACACTTACCAAATTTGTTTGAGACCAGGGCATACTATACCTTTGATGTTGTCTTCAAATCCCCATGATTAGTCAGAATGTTGACCACTCCTTTGCCATCTACATTCACAGTCTTGTCAGTGCCCAACTTTACCTTTGTCTTCACCTATTGATACAAATTTGCAACCAAATTCTTGTTTCTTATCATGTGGTTACTTCAACCATTGTTTAATAGCCACACATTATCATAAGGTTCATTCATGGTATGGAAAGATAGGAACATGGAGTTAGTACTCTTTGTAGTGACATTAACTCTTTGGTTCCCTTGATCAATTACCCTCTTCTTGCAATCATGGGCATAGTGACAAAATTTATTGCAATAATATCATCTCACCTTTGATTTTTCAACTCTTTTATTATTGCTGAAGCTTTTGTAATTGATTCCATTTTCTTGTTTATGCTCTTCCCGGCCATCTCTCTAACCACCATGTCTTCCACCTTGTCCTCTGCCTCTCGATCTACTTCTACCTTGACCTCTGTCTCTTGAAATAGAAACTCGAATTTTGAAAGTGGTTTCTAAAGTGGAATCCTTATTTCTGTCTATCCTTGCCTCATGTGATAGAAGTGATCCCATCAACTCATCAACTGTCAGTGATGTCAAATTCTTGGCTTCTTCTATGGATGCTACCACAACATCAAATTTGGTAGACAAAGATCTGAGGACCTTCTCAACCAATGTTTGATCTTTAATTTCCTCTCCATAAATTTTTAACTGGTTTATGACAGTCATGACCCGATTCATGAAATAATCGATGTCCTATGTCTCCCTCATATGCAGACTTTCAAAATCTCTCCTAGTATTCTACAACCTAACAATATTGACTTTGGCCATACTTTTATAGCTTGTCGCCAAGGTCTCCCATGCTTCCTTTGCTGAAGACGTGATCATAATTTTCTTGAACACTGCTTGGTCCACTCCCTGATGGATATGCTGCAATACTTGTGCATTCTTCTTTTTGTCTTGCTTTCGTAGATCCCTCTCTGCATTAGTGATAGCTCGTTCTTCTGCTTCATCCTTAGGTTCTGAAATCCCAAACTGGACATAATCCCAAACATCATGAACGTGCAACATGGTTGCCATCTTAATGACCCACACATCATAATTATTCCCTTTAAACAGTGGAAACTGGCACTGGAAATTTGAGAAAAAATCTTCAAAAATTTCTCTTCAAATAATAAAACTCTCAAATTTTCCTTTTATAAACTTTGCAAAACTCCTTTTAATATAAAACCCTTATATATATATATATATATATATATATATATATATATATATATATATATATATATATATATATATATATTATATATATATATATATATATATATATATATTCCTTTTGTTAATAAATATCTTATAATAGTCCTTGCAATTTTTTTTTTTAACAAATACGTTAACATAAACCCAAACTCCTTTTAAAATTTTCAAAAGACCAATGGAACATATGGTCATGGCCACGGTCCCACGTGACCTTTTTAAACCAAAGAAAACACTTTTCAAATTATTTGGACAGTCATCAATTACGGTCAACACGACGCCTTTTGCAACGGGGTGGTGTACCATTGTACGTCAGAATTCAGAATTGAAGAATCGTGATTCAAAGTAGCTTATAACAGGAGGGAAGATTGAATGAATGAATGAATAAATGAATGAAATAAATTTTAACGTTCACGAGATTAGCTATAGTCTATGGGATTACTAACTTCCCTGTTTTTTGCCTTTTGCAATTCAATATTGTTATTATTCAAATTAATAATGAGCTGACCCAACCTTCTAACAGTCCTCTCACTGAAAATACAATGCCAAGGAATTGATGTTAACATATTGTTGTAATTGTCTCTGATGTCTCTGAAAGCATCACATTCCAAAATGAAATGTTTTCCGATTCCACTGCCCCAGAGGTGCAAAAAATACACACCTACTCTTCCCAAACTTCTTTAGGTATTTTCCACCAACCTGTTTCGCACCGTAATTGATGCGAGTTAGTCCTAATTGAGCAATAAGAATTTTCGCTGTTCATGGAATGCTAGCTCCAATGTTGATCTAAAAATTAATTATTCCATGATTTTGTTGCACACTAATTATTTGACAATTTTGCAAACTGAATGGCTCCACGGATCTTGTGATATTTCCATGGTTTTGATACCAATTTGTTGGAAAGGAGGAGGAGGCTAAACACAAATTAACACACAAAACACACATGCATTGCGGATATTCTATTGATCACACAAAAACTTGATTGATTACAATGAACCTGGTGAGGGATATTTATATGTTTCCAACTAGCGACTCAACTAAAATAATTTGAGATGCAACCACACACTAAATTCGTCTATCACTTAACTCGACTTGACTCAACACTCAGTGAACTAACTCTCTAATTTTAAATAAATCTCCATGCCATAATTAATTAACTATTTTAACACATAACAACTAGCATAATCAAATTCACCAGCCTATCCCACAATTCAAACAAGCCTCACCGAATTTTTTGTGCTCCACATTTCTACCAGTGTCTCCACAATAATCTCTGCAACAAAGATGATGATGCGTAGAATATCTTTCAAAGGAACACGGGCTTCGATGGTGCTGTGCAGATTTCAAAGAAACACAGGTTGTGTAAATGTTGTGGCCGATGATCTCTAGCCAAAATCCAAAAGTCATTCCTTTCTTTTGCATTATACAATTATTCCATTTATATTACTTTATTTTTGTACACTACATTATGTTAATCATTGCACTAAACCATCATATAGCTCGGATTAGGTCAATCTACTATCAAAGCTAGTGAACTTATGTTCCTATCCTCTAGGTCCATAAGCAACCCAAACCCTATTGCGGCACGATACATCCATGAGTTTATCTTTCTCTTGACCAATTTTCTAGCATGGATGATTCGCCACTAGAATATATATGATTGCCAATCAATATTCAATTCAATAGTGTTGGTTGAGTCGATTGTTGTGTGCATCAGGATACCATCGGGAAACATTGACCATTGGTTAGATTCATTCAGAGGATCTAGTAGCTAGACTAGATCATCCCTGTCTGATTTCAAATCGATTGCGGTGGTTATGCTTTCAGTTGAGAGGTGCATTCGTTAGTAGTTTGGTTCATGATTATGAGTTAGTTCAACCTCATGCAACTGATTCCAGTGTTTTTATTCAGATGAACAACTAGTGAAAGAGGTGTTAATGCTCTGGGCAAGATGTTATATTTGATAACTTGCTTGTTGGAACACTGCTGGTGATGTTCATTATGTGCAACAATTAAAGCTTATTTCTATGTATTTCATAATCGATTTGTGGGCCTGCTCCTCTATCTTTCACAGTGTCATTAATTCTTGATTGACCTTCTTCTCCATGTGGTAATGAGAAAATGAATGGCTAAATAGATTGTCCTTATCCTTCAACGTTTGTTGGAGTTGGAAAATATGATGAAAAGATTGTTGGGGAGAAGAGTTTCCAATACCACAATGATTTCACCAAGTTCTCATATCGTATTAGCTACTTGCCTAAGCCACAAAATAGTATTTTTGACCAATCGCTACATAGACATTTCGAGGGAGTGCCCTTGAATAACTTCACATCTAACTCCATCCCAACTCAGGAAATGCATCCCTTATGATTTCTTTGAGTGACTAGCAGTGTGATTTTTTACTAAAAGGTTATTCTCGCATGGTATATCCTTCCTCCTCAGGATTTTACTTACTATCACACTGAAAGAGGGCACATAAAAAAGGCTAGAACCTTTCCATAAGAGATATATCTCCATGTGGCCAAAATTCTCCAAGGAGTGTTTTTTGTAAGGCGTTGATTAACTTTCTCTTTAGCCCTAGGTCCTTAGCTTCATCCGAAAGCCCTTTAGGAAGACGTGCATCAGCTTGGGAAGAGGAGCCATTTCTTACCCTAAGAGCAAAGGTGAAAGGATAGATTGTTTCTACTGTTCCTCCATAGGTGTTGAAAATTTTAGTGAAAGGAACATAGAGCTATGAGTACATTTGCAAAGGAATTAAAGTCAATCATTTACCACAGAGTGAAATTGATTTCAAATTTGTAATTCCATTAGTGTTGTTTCCACCTCAAATGTAGGCCTATAGAGGTCATAGTCATAGATTCCAAGAGTGTTTGAACAACTCGTGGGAAAACGATAACGATTTGATTATATCTTGAACATATGACATCTTGTTGGATGATGATATCAAATTTTCTCATGCAGAGGAAGATATGCTGCAGTGACGACCATAAAACTCTTCGCTGCCATTATACAATAACATATTATCCTAATTATTATTATTTTTTTTTATATTCAAACATTCTATTGTAGAGGAACAGGGGCCATGACTTTGCACATCACAAAGTGAAGCAAAAACAATGTTTTCTTGTGAGGTAACTTGGCCCATGAAGCAGTCGAGAATATTATTGAAATAAGGTAGACAATGCTGATGATAAGAGATAATAGAACGTGAAGAATGCAGAGTGCAGAGGTGGATTTGTACGAGACCTGTGATAGATTTTGACATCAATTTTTGAATATTAATTTTTAATATTGCACTAGTCAAAGCTTACGACAACCTAATATGATTTTTCCCAGAAAAGATTTAAAACTGCGGACTTGGCTTTGTGCGAGAATTCCGTAATTTAATATTAAGTTACAAAACCAACACACAAATATTAAGCTACATAACTCCCACACAAATATAAGTTACGAAACTCCCGCATAAACACACAATTAATGAAGGAAGCCATAATATTTCACATTTTCTATGCAACAAATTCTTAAAGCAATGAATGACAATGTTTAAGGGTTGTTGTTGAAATCTACGGTTACACCTATCACATATGGAATACTTGCACTATGATTTGGAGTGAAGTGTGCGAAGGTGGATTTCATTGTGCAGATGTGCAGAGAAAGCATGTGTGAGATGGAAATGCCAACCCCACTGAAAGAAGCATAACCTTAATCAATTAATTAGCGGCAGAGGCAGGGACTATGTTGCCTCTAGCTATTACTCTTGTTCTAGTAGCATTGATTTGAAATGAGCTATGCCTCTATGCTCAATGAGGTGGAGGTTATCTTATTCTAGCCAACATTAATTTTAAATGTTCCCTGCCTTTATGTTTAAGGAAAGAGGTATATGTGTTACGAGAATAATACACCCTAGAGTATGGGTTGAACACCCCAACAGAGCAGAGGGCATACACCAACAAGAAGCAAACAAACAAACAACCTTAATACTTAAACTACTGAAGTAGGAAGAAGAAGTATTAATCGAAGGTACTACATTTGAGGTCATTCTCGTAGGGTCCAAACCCTCTACTTCCTCCAGTGCTTCAAAAACTGCAACTCTTTCAAGAAAAGCACATATACCAACAATACTTGAAAGCATGTTCACGATATAAATGTTAGATCATATAAGCATATAAGTATAAAACATGAAATCATACATTAGTTAGATTAAAACATGAATTAAAACATTAAGATATTAACATCAGGAACAAGACATGACTTCTTTATTGATGGCTGCAAATGAATGTGGAAGAATACAACCTGATTCATCCACGGCTCCAAGCGAAACCTTCCTCCAGATACGTCCAGCCCAAGCCTCAACAATCCACTTTCAAATGCATACACATGGATGCCATATAAAGGAGATGGACATCACAATGAGGAAACATGGATTTCCTATAGCTAGGAGTGTAGGAGGCATAGGGATAAATCAGATTTGATTAGGGGCAAGTTGGATATAATATCAATATCATATGTTTGTCTCCCCTTAGGCCTTCCCCATAAGGTGTATTTATATGACATCAAAACAATTTTTCCAATTGGGAAATAGTTAGGCCACGGGCATAGGCTTTGTAGAATTTTCTCTACAAATCAGCTAGCTCACTGATATCATGTAGAAATTTCACCTGTAGATCAAACTGATATATGCAATGTACTAAAGCATAATACTAGATATACATCTACCATAAACTTTGCAGAAGCTAATCAACCATGAGCAACATCAAGCATCAACACATATAACTGATAAGAAGGAATCAATCACATAACACAGACTATATCATTGGGGAAAGCACCAGCATAAAACCCCAACACTGTATTATCAATCAAGTGGAGATCCTCAACAATATACAAAAGGAATAAGCTCAATAGCTATCCTGCTCTCTCTGTAATCAGAAGATGAAGATCATAGACTACCTAGGCCTCAATATATAGGCCACAAGTCCTCCAATCTCCTATAATATGTATTTCTCTTAGAAATAGATCCTTCTCCATGCAAGGAATAATTACTAGAAATAGTCAAGCATCTGATAGTACATTGTCCCACATCTGATCTCAACTGGGTCTTTGACAGAACTGACATGCAACAGTTATCCATGAGTGAATCCTCAGTTATCTAAAATAATAGTTGTCACATGCATGCAAGCATTAACAAACTATATTTTATTATTTTGACAACTTGTTAAAATAATCTAACTGGACTTGACTAGTTAGAACTAAGTCAATTGATTCTCTCATTATAGAACTCATACTTATACCCTCAATCAGTGGAGGAAACTCATGTGCATGCTCACAAAGACTTCAAATACGAATTTCCTTAATTAATTAACTCAACTGAATTAATTAATTAATATTTCAAACTGCTATTACGACCAAAATTAATTTTACTTCCTATAGATAGACTAGGGACTGCTATAATAGGAAGGGACCCAGAAATGCTATTTTTAGAACTTTCTATTTTTAGCAGTTTCATCTCTCACCCAATGTGGCCAATGACCTCACTAGCCAAACTACTATTTTTAGACATGCTATTTTTAGCAGGTCTATTTTTAGCACATTCTAAATTTAACATTTCTTGTTGGACATTTTTCAACACGCTTCCAGTGTAACCCGTAAAACTTGCCTAAAAAATATGTTTTTGTTTGTTTGTTTGGTTTTTTTTTTCATATTTTAAATCATATACGCGGGTTGGGTATAGCTGAACCTGCGTGTGCACACACTTTTTGCAGGGCAGAGTTGTTTATGGAATTTAAAAAAATATTTTTAATATTTGGACCAAGTCTTAAGGGAAAGGGTTGCCCAAGGCCATGACTCAGAGCATGAAGTATACAAAGGTGGTAAATGATGCTATAATAGATTCCCCCTAATATATGAGGTCAGAAGGGGTACATGATGGCCAAAATGTATTAAGTGTATAGAAATAATCATGAGAAGACTTAGGAGGAGATCACCAGATTCCAGCTTGCCAAACTAGTGGAAGAGATCAGAAAGAAATCTCATGTCTAAGGCAGGCATACCCATGCTCAGAGATAGTAAATCATGTCTGCATATCAAGTGTAGAGCAGATCCAATATGTATACAAGTACAAAGGAAACTGAGAAATACATAGTGGATCATCTGATCATAGCCGCAAAAGTACATATCAAGGCCATGTCACAATATCACATATAGAAAAATGGATCAATGATGTTGAAGTAGATATCTGATCACTGAAGTCACATAACTGATCCTCAAAAGTACCAAGTCAAAAAGTGGAATAATGGTACTACATGAAACTCAGGTGCCAACATATAGGATGCCGTTGTGATGAACTGCAACATATAAGGTGGATGGTGTCATTGGCAGTAAACTGGAGGGACTGACATGTGAACCATGAATTGCTTATGCAACCCGAGGTCTTCATCGACCACCATGGTACATTTCTACACTATGGGAATAAATAAGCTGAAGTCGACCATGTGAGAAATCGTTTGATTACCAATCATTGATGTATACTGTTAACAAACGCGAGACAACTCACCGATAATTATGATGAGAGTCAAGGTACCTCATTACAATATAACAAGTGCTAATAAATGAGCTGAAGTTGAACACTTGAGAGAATCTATCAATTATGAGACATTGATGTATTTTCACTTTTGATAGCGAAGGATTCTGCCACTAATGACTGCAAACCCTAAGGTACTAAAAAAAGGACTCTAGATCTTATTCCCAAAGCAATAAGTTGGATTTGATGGGAAAAGATCTATTGGAAGGCATGAATTAAGGCAACCTACATCAATCCAGCCCGAGTGTAACACGCAGGCCAATAATGTGGAAGGAATCAGACAAAGAAAGATGAAGTAACCAAATTGAAGCACGTTTCCGGCATACACAAGATGTGGCTAGTGCACCACAGAAATCCAATTATGAAATCTGACACATAGGTGAGGAATCCACCAATATGGTCAAATGGAAACCAAGGTACTGCATGAATCCTAATGTGTGATAATGTAAGCTGACATCGAACACAAGGGAAACCACTCAGTCAAAGACCCATAATACTGATCGATGCTGAGCACAAGGTCACCTATGAATGATGGAAATATGGCCAAGGTGCGGCTCTAGGCCTACTCTCAGAGCAATGTGTCGAAGTTGATAAGAGGAGACTCACCAACAAGAAGTCAATGTAGACCTTCTCGAACCAGCACAATAAAAGGACCAAATAGCTGATGTGATACTGAACATAAATCTGATAGACCGGGTATGGCCGACTAAATATGAGTCAAGTACCACCTCAGAAAGGCCGACTTAGGTTTACTTCCCTTGAACAAAATCACAACTCAACTGTGACTATATGGAAGCATATGATAACTTTGTATACGTTTGTCATGTAGAAGGCATAAAACAAACTATGATTGGAAGAGATAACCAACCGGAGGAGTACTGACTCAAAAGCAAGGTTATGGTTCTCCTAAGTCAAACTAAAGCCCATCCCGATGGTGGAAAGACTTGTTTTGACTGCTTTGTTCAAGGGGGACACAATTGACTCTTGCTACCATCAAATTTGGAAGTAAATTCCTATTCCCGCTCTTTTTTTGGAATATATTATTTTTTTGTCTTTTTCATATTTTAAAAGCCTAAAAAGGAATAAAAGAATGCCTATGGTACAGTGGAAAGAACGAGTGTCCAAATACAGATGCACTAGTTCCTGAGAGGGGAACATTCCTATGCTCAATGCAAGGTGACGAAATTGGTCAATGACACTCAAAGGAATGTTCTTTACATGGGCAAAAGGTGTCAAGCTACAGAGGCTAAGTGATTGCAAGGTTGATTTTGCAAAAAGACATGGTCAAAAAGTGGCTTATACACGAGTCCAAGTGAAGTCGACTTAAGGCCAAAAGGTACAAATAGTCAACATGCAATGCAACAGTACAACTCAACATGTGGGAGCCTATAGGGTATAAATCCAGAAAGACAATGAAAAGAAGGAGAATGAAGCTTCATCACAAAAATTCATGGCGGGACTAAAGAGGAATCCCGAGCCTACGCAACCTTTGCAACATGGGCAAAATATGTCAGCGAGGATCTAACTAGGAAGCCCATGTAAATGAAGGTTCTATCGTCATGTCATGATTTTATAAGTCGACGTGTGAAAATGGTTTTAAGAATCATAACACAATGGGGTTGAACCTAAGGCAACATATCACAGTATGGAGGTTAGAATGCATAATGCAACGGAAAAGTGATCTTCCCTAACCTATATGCCAATGACGAAAAATGATACCTGCCATGACAGGTCAATAGTCATGGAATCGAAGCAGTAGAAAAAATCTCAAAGTCTTCAATTTAACCTGAAAGACAACCTATCCCAACACTCAAAGCCAAAAGGTCACAAAGTTTATAAAATTATTAAAAAAATAAAAGATAAACTTTGTAAATGTGGGTTTTTAAAAGTTTTTCAAATTACAAGTTATAAATAGACCTTTTGGCCCAACAAACCTCATTTTTGTTTTGAACAATTGAGAGAAGGAGCTCTGGAGCAAAGACCAACAACCACAATCCACCCAATTTCTATGCCTGAACAGTTACCAAACGTCTAGGTATTCCTCAAATTCAATCTTTTAATGAATTTATGTACATTTCAAACAATTTTTTTCAAGATTTTTACTGTAGAGATCTTGTTTTTAGATTTGTTCTCTGCACGTATGCGAGTTGGGCATATCAAAGTCACGTATGAGTAAGCCCTATATGCGACTATATATGAAGTGAACCCGCGTGTGCGCAGTGACAAAATTAAAATTATGAATTTTAATGGATGAAAATGTTTGAATTGCAGGATGACTATCACAGGGAAAGAAAGAGAGCATAGTGTAGTAGACAATGAAGTAATGAATGACCCATTGTCACTGGATGCATTGAGAGGGTGTGGGTTATTGAAAATTTTCAAAATGCCTAATATGAAAACCAACACAAAGATGTTAGAGATGCTTGTGAATTACAGGGATCCATAAGAGGATGCTTTTATGATTGATCAAATGCCCTTACGAATTGAGGTAGAAGATATCTACTTCATCACTGGAATTTCCCAAAGAGGGGAGCCAATTAACTTGCAAGGGAAGGCTCGAGGCAGCCTCAATGTAGATAATTATATTCGCATATATTGCCCTGAGAATAATGAGAAGGTAGGGACACAGATCCCAATAAATAATGTGGAGAGTCTACCCATCAGAATTCTCCTTTTTACTATTGTGAGGGTAGCAGGTTCAAATTCATTGCACGAAGCATCGCGTGTTATAATGAGCCTAGTAATCGATTGCGTCGCCACAATCTTTGATTGGTGTACAACCCTCCTGATCAATCTGAAAAAGCAACTCACTTCTATAAAAAAGAGTAATACCAAACATTTTGGGTATGGTACTATCCTTAGCATTTTCTTCTTTAAGAGTATACTAGGGCTTCGACCCAAAGTTCTCTCTACCTTCAACAGCCTGAGGGGTCCACGTATATGTAGATGGGTTGATTTGATGAAGAGACTAGGGGGTGGCGAGGTCCCTAGAACAACTTTTGATGACAAATTTTTCCTTTGGTAGGAACAACAAGTCATTTCCATCGAGGACTACCCCTATGCAGGTATGGACTTTAGAGGGTATCCAGATCTAGTGCTTCCACCAGATGCTGCATGGGGTGCCATAGGTAAAAATATTTTTAAGTTTTTAAAGTTATTTGATTTTTTGTATTTCAAAAATTATGAATTGAAATTATTTTTGATGAGACAAATATGCTTACAAAATTATTTGATCATGATACAGATGTGGGACCAATAAGACCTGAGGGTCTACCCAGGCATAGATGTCATGGAAGAGACGTGGAGAGTGCAACTGAGACTCAGAGACTTCTCCATACCATACAGAGGAACTTGGAGAGGTTGACTCACCAGGTACCTATGACATCGATAGAGGATCTACCAGAGGATATGTAGAGACGTGTGGTAGGAGTGCCACGAGATTGGGTGCGTCTCTTCCGACAGGTGGCTAATGCCATCGTCTTCTTTTGAGATGCACAGCCGGGGTTGGACCCAGATATAGATTAGAGATGTCCAGATTTTGATAGGCATGATTGGGCTTAAGCCCTAATTTTGTAGGACATTTTTTCCCGATTTTGTATAACATTTTGAAGACAAAACTTCTATTTATATACAAACAGTTTCATGATGTGATGATCATATATACAAATGATGTTCGACTATTTTTTTATTTTTAACGTGATGAATGATTAATATGCCAATCTAATGCTTGATTAGCTATGGAATCAACAAATGAGTTTTATGTTCATGGAATATGACTAAATGTGATAAAATTGAATGATATTTGTAATAAACACACTCTCAGAAATTGGCGATATAAATAAGGATCTCTTACGCAATAGATGTTATTTAGCTAAGAAACCATTAGTTGTGAATATAAGTATACTACAAATGAATCAATACCAAGAGATATTTCTTCAGATAGTAGGTTAACCACAACAATATATTTGGCAACATTATTTGAAGCAAGGTCAATACATATGCCTCTTGAAACCAACAACTGACCGGATGGATAGTAAATCACCCAAGCCGCGGAAGCCAAATTTTGGGTATGTCGATTAGCACCATCGACGAACTCTAGATATACCAAATCATCCATCGATACCTGCCAAAGAAAATAAAAAATATCGATATCACTATGAAACCTATAAACAAATATGCACAAATATATACAATATCTACAACCAAGCAAATGCTAGGCAACAACCTAGGCATAATATTTCTTAAGAGAGAGCCCATTTATGGGCTTTGACAACTTGTTTCTGTCAAAATCAACCAATTTGTAAGACCCTTTTTTAGATACCTTTTTAATGATAAAAGGACTGTACCACATGGGTTTAAACTTACCTACCCACAAGGCATCTTTATCTTGGTCATAGACCAGGACGCGGTCACCTTTAGAGAAAACCCTAGGACACATAACCTTATCATATTGGAATTTCACTCTCTTTTTATGAGCTTCGTTAATTTTGGCAGCATCTCGACGTTTCTCGTCAATATGTTCCAAATGAACGAGGTGTTCTTTAATACTAGAAGTGTCTGGAAGAAGTTCTACAACTAATTTAAGTGAAGGAATTTCACATTCCATAGGGAAGATCGATTCCAAACCATAAACTAGTTGAAAAGGAGTGAAACCCATAGTAGTCTTAACTGACATTTGATATGCCCAAAGCGTAGGATATAACATGATATACTAATTAGATCAAGCCTTATTAATTGTCCTTTGCAGGATAAATTTCAGGGATTTATTCACAACATCTACCTGACCATTGGCCTGAGGATAATAAGGAGATGAATGCTCCTGTAGGAAACCCAAATTGAGAGCCAATTCAACCATCATATTGTTATGGAAATGATTGCCATGGCTAGTGAAAATCTCCTTAGGAATACAGAAACGAGAAATGACTTGGTTGAAAAGAAATAGGGTTTTTGTTTCACCATCATTCACCATGGTGGGCATAGCTTCGATCCACTTGGTAAATTAGTCCATTGCTATAATAATATACTTATGAACCTTTGCCGAAGGTGGGTTACAAGTTGTAAAATCAATGCCCTACTTTGTGAACGGACCGACGGTAATAATAGGAAAAATCGGAGCTGGATGAGCGTGCATTTTCTGAGTATAAACCTCACAAGCATGAAATTTTTTGATAGCTTCAACACAATCTTTGAAAATCGAAGGCCAAAAATACCCTGCACGCAATATTTTTTGGGCTGTAGCAAGCCCAGATAGATGACCACCACAAGCTCCACTGTGGAAATCATTCAACACTGAACCAACTTCTTCTAAGGTTAAGCAGTGTCTAAGGATTGAATCAACCCAGGGACAATATAAAGTGTCACCGATATAACATAAATTTTCACTAAGTGACGAAATTTTCTTCACCCATCCTTTGAAAAAGAGAGGGGAAACTTCTAAGTTTGAAGATATATTATAATATCTCCATACCAAGGATCTTGTGAAGAATAAGAAAAATATGCTCATCAGGGAATGATTCCTCATAAAATATTTCTTCTTCATAAGGTAACTCTAAAATTAATTATGCAAATACTAACGATTTCTTAGATTTGGAAGACAAGAACTCGAGATCGAACTCTTGTAAAATTATAATCCATCTGTTATGTTTCCCCCCAATCACTCGGCTACTGAGAACAAATTGAAATGGATTGACAACCACTAAGACAAACATTTTTCTAAGCAGAATATAGTGTCTAAGTCGCTGGACAACATGAACAACTTCCAAAGCTAATTTCTCTATAGGAGAATATCGTAGTTCAGGACCTACCAAGCCTCGGATCAGATAATAAATCACGTGCTTGTGGAGAGCATCATATTTCTGAACGAGAACCATACCAATGGTTGATTTTGCCACAACGAGATATAAGAGAAAATCCCTGCTATAATCGGGTGGACTCAGTAATGGAGCAGAGGTCAATGATTTTTTCAAAGAATCGGACGAGTGTTGGGCAAAATTATTCCATAGAAATGTAACTCCTTTCTTTAGCAATCACATAAATCCCTTTGTAATCTCAGCGTAATTGATGATAAATATCCTTAAGAAATTGGCTTTTCCTTGGAGACTTTGAAGTTGACGGATGGTAGACGGGGGAAACTGAAGTATTTTCTCAACCTTGAAAGGATCTACATGAATCCCTTTAGTAGATACGATGAATCCCAATAACCGATCATATGTGACCATGAAAACACATTTACTTGGATTCAATCGAGATTTTTAAAAACGACATCGCTAGAAAACCAATCGAAGATGATGAGGATGATCAATTCTCTTTCGAGAACGAGCAACTAGGTCATCCAAATAAGCTTCGATGATATGTTTGATATCGTGGAAAGCATAGGACATGGCCCACTGAAAAGTAGTTCCAACATTTTTAAGGCCAAAAGGCATCTTCTTGTATGCAAAAGTACCCCAGGGGTAGATAAAGGTTATCTTATGCTGATCTTTAGGACATAGTAATCTGATTATATCCTGAGAAACTGTCCATGAAGGAGAAAATCTCATTTCCCACACATTCATAGATAATCTTATCAATAAACGGTATGGGGAAATTATCTTTAGGAAAAGCCTTATTTAAATACCTAAAGTCTATGCATACGCAAATAGTTCCTTGTTTTTTGTCAATCGAGACTAGATTCAAGACCCACTCAGTCAACGGAACGGGGTATATGAAATCTGCCTTGAGCAACTTCTCAACCTTGCCTTTGATAGCTTCCGCTTTCCTAGGGTTTATTAGCTGAAATTTTTTCTATATAGGCTTCGCATTTGCGTGTCTTGATCTCATGCTGGACTATTGATGGATCAATTCCAAGCATTTCCTCATAAGAATAAGCAAACACATGACATAATTCATTAAAAATATCAATATAGATTTGA
Source organism: Pinus taeda (assembly GCA_000404065.3). Lineage (NCBI taxonomy): Eukaryota > Viridiplantae > Streptophyta > Pinopsida > Pinales > Pinaceae > Pinus > Pinus taeda. The sequence goes on along the minus strand of APFE031592373.1, from coordinate 43,872 downwards.
ATTTCTTCAGGGAGCATTCGGCTCTGATGAAAACATTCTCTATTACATTGGGATTCCTTGAGATGTTCACTGGAATAGTTTCCTAAATAACATACATGTTTCCTTCGACAAAAACCTATGCTGGAGTCAAAGGGTTTAAAACTGTGTGAACATCACCAGTCAATGAAGGACTAGACAAACTTGATTCCACTTCATGCAAGTTTGGGAGAAAATATGGCCGATGATGAAAATCATCCCATGGTCTTTCTATACCCGTCATTGCTTCTAGGATTGGTTCCTCAGATGGTAAAACAATATCAAGGCAGTTCATAGAAGAAGTAGAGTCAAGAGTCCAAGCCAGAGCCACATCTCCATATAATACCTCCAGTGAAAGAGGAGTAGGATCGAAATCTGCAATGTTGACAATAAATTGATAAGCAATTTCAATTGCAGACATAGGATATTGCATTCCACCTACTTGCCCTGCTTCTATGTTGGGTGTGGAGCCTGATTATCTTCTGTATTCAAAGGTGTCAGCCAGATGTCTACCCCAACAAGATTGTACACCCCTCCACGTGGGGGGGACTTGTTCCCCCCGCGGGGGTTCAGGGGGGCCGATCCCCCTCGGCTGGGGGGTCCAGGGGCCAACGGTCCCCCGGCGGGGGCTCAGGGGCATCACCCCCGAAGCTAAAAATAGATGTAAAATTGCCTTGTAAAATTCTAATAATTTCTAGTCAATCTGGGTCATTCCTTAGACGGATGATCTGACGGTAGAAGTTATGTTTAGTTTAGGGTTTTTTGCCCTAGAAGGCAACCCCTCACTATATATGAGGGAATTGTATTGAGTCTATGTATATCTGTATTCTGAGTGAGGAAGAGAGAGGAGATTGAGAGCAAAGAGGGTGTTATAGTTTGCTATAGGTTGTATCTCTTTAGTTTGTTGGATAATATAAAAGGAAGGACTGGTTGTTTCTTTGTGGACGTAGCCCAAACTGGGTGAACCACGTAAATCTGTGTCTCTCTTGTTTTATGCGTTTTCTGTATTTATATTTTTGAAATATTTTACTTGTTCCATTGCTCTGTAATATATAATTTTTCTAACAACTGGTATCAGAGATGAAGGTTTATTTAGCTGATAAACTCACAGGAGAGAAGGATTCCTGGTTCAAGTGGGAGCAATGGCGGAAGATGGTAGGTTTAGGGTCAAAAATTCAACGGCCAAAACTACCAGCTGTAAAAGATGCAGATGGAAGATTATCTGTATCAGAGAGATTTGTACCTACCATTGAGCGGAAAGACAAAGAAGCCGACGAGTATGATAGGCACATAATGGAATATTCTCAATAAAAAGGCACTTGGAACAATACAGCTATGCCTAGCAGCGTCGACAACGTTTAATATTTCAAAGGAAACGACAATAGAGGGTTTAATGTCGACATTGGCCAAACTATATGAAAAACCGTCGGCCTCAAATAAGGTATTTCTTATGAAGCGTTTATTTAATATGAAGATGTCAGAAGGTGGATCTGTTGCAGACCATTTAAATGATTTTAATACAGTTACAAGCCAGTTAAGCTCTGTAGGGGTAAATTTTTATGATGAAGTTAGGGCTCTGTTATTCCTGTGCTCATTGCCAGAAAGTTGGAATGGTTTAGTTATGGACATTAGTAACTTTGTCTCTGGATATAGTAATTTAAAGTTTGATGATGTTGTCGGTGCAATCCTTAGCAAGGAAATGCGACGGAAAAGCTCCGATGAGACATCAGATAATGCTTTGACTGCAGAGACTAGGGGAAGAAAAACAGAAAGAGGAAAGAGCTCACGATACCGCAGTAAGTCAAGAAAAGGCAGATCCAAGTCCAGATCAGGGATAGTGTGCTGGAAATGCGTGAAGAAAGGACACCTGAAGAAAGATTGCAAGTCTCGGAAGAGAAAAGAAGGAGACGCGCAATAAGAAACTAATCATGAAGTGAATGTAACAGGTGATGTGTTGCAAGATGATTTGATTCTTTCATTAGAAAATATTATTGATGCCTGGGTGGTAGATTCAGGGGCCTCATTCCATGCCACACCTGATAAGAAACATTTTCATGATTATGTTCAAGGAGATTTTGGACAGGTTCGATTGGGTGATGATAAACCGTGTAAAATCATTGGAATGGGTACAGTTTTTATAAACCAATAGAATGGAAATCAATGGCTATTGAAGGAGGTAAGGCATGTTCCAGATTTGAAGAAAAATCTATTTAAACAGGTCAGTTGGGAGGTGAAGGTTGCGTAACTACTTTCACATATAAAACCTGGAAGGTCACTAAAGGATCCCTGGTAATAGTGAAAGGAGAAAAGGTTGGTACATTGTATTTATGCGATGGTATTTCTAATTCTGTTAATGCTTTAACCTCTACAGGAGAAGATATGTCATTGTGGCATCATATGCTCGGGCACATGAGTGAGAAGGGGATGCAGATTCTTCACTTAAGAAATTTGTTCCCAGGTTTGAAGCATGTTGATTTAAAATTATGTGAGAATAGTGTTTATGGAAAATAGAAGAGAGTCAGATTCCTTAGAGTTGGGAAAGAAAATAAAAGAAAAAAATTAGAGCTTGTGCATACAGATGTATGGGGACCTACTCTGGTATCATCTCTTGGCGGCTCTCATTATTATGTTACTTTTATTGATGATGCAACCAGAAAATCCTAGATTTATTGTATTCGAAATAAATCTGATGTATTTGATACTTTCAAGAAATGGAAAGCTTTGGTTGAAAATGAGACAGGAAAAAGGTTGAAGTGTCTCAGATCAAATCATGGAGGTGAATACTGCAGCAAAGAGTTTGATAGATACTGTTCAGAGAATGGAATTCGTAGAGAGAAGACAGTTCCAGGAACACCACAAGAAAATGGCTCGTCAAAAAGGATGAACAGGACAATCATGGAGTGTGCAAGGTGCATGAGATTGCATGCATGATTGCTTTTACAATTTTGGGCAGATGCTGTAGATACTGCTATTTATCTAATAAAGAAAGGGCCTTCAAGTTCCTTGGATGGTGGTATTCCAGAGGAGGCATGGATAGGTAAAAAGGTAAACTACTATTTTTTAAAGACTTTTGGTTGTGAAGCCTTTGTCCACATTAACAAAGAAAATAGAACAAAGCTTGAGGCAAAATCAAAGAAATGTACCTTTATTGGATACGGTGTTAATGATTTTGGTTATTGCTTTTATGATTATGAAAAACACAAAATCATTAGGAGCAGAGATGTCATATTCAATGAAAAGGTCTTGTATAAGAATCAGTTGCAGGAAAAGAAACAGGAAAAAGAAAACAGGGAATACACAGTGCTTGACAAGATCACAGAAAAAGTGATGGTGCCTAAAAATCATAATGATCAACAGCCAGAACAACAACCACAACAACAAAAAGCACTTCAAACACCTAAAAGTGGTATTAGAAGATTTACCAGGATAATTAGACCCGCTGAACGATACTATCCTTCATTATATTATGTATTGTTGACTGATTCTGGTGAACCAGAATGTTATGAAGAAGCAGTGCAGGTAGAAACTAGGAAGAAGTGGGAGCAAGCCATGAAAGAAGAGATGGACTCCTTAGCACATAACTAGACTTCGGACTTAGTTAGGTTGCTTGCAGGTAAAACAACATTGCAAAATAAATGGGTTTACAAGTTGAAGGAAGAAGATGGAGGTAGAAAAAGCTATAAAGTTAGACTGAATTTGATGAGATATTTTCTCCTGTTGTGAAAATGACTTCAATCAGAACTATTCTAAGTCTAGTAGCAGCTAAATATTTGCATCTTGAACTTAGATGTTAAGACAACCTTTCTCCATGGGGATTTGGAGAAAGAGATATATATGTAGTAGCCACAAAGATATGAGGTAAAAGGGAAGGAGAAACTAGTGTGCAGGTTGAAGAAGAGCTTGTATGGCTTAAAACAGGCTCTAAGGTAGTGGTATCTAAATTTTGATAGGTTTATGTCTAAACAAATTTATACTAGGTGTCACTCTGATCGTTGTGTTTATCTCAAAAGGAAAAATGATGGCAACTATATTATATTGTTATTGTATGTAGATGACATGCTTGTTGTAGGTTCTAACATGCAAGAAATAAATGTGCTCAAAAGGAGATTGGAAAACTCATTTGCAATGAAGGATTTGGGTGCTACAAAACAAATCCTTGGTATGAGAATAACTAGAGACAGGAAGAATCACAAATTAACATTGTCTCAAAGTGAGTACATAGAAAAGGTGTTGAAAAGGTTTAATATGCAGAATGAAAAACCAATTAGTATACCTTTGGCCAACCATTTCAAATTAAGTAAGGAGGTGTGTCCCAATACTTAAGAAGAAATGGCTCATATGTCTAAAGTTCCATATGCATCAGCAGTTGGAAGCTTAATGTATGCAATGGTATGCACAAGGCCTGATATTGCACATGCAGTGGGAGTTGTAAGCAGGTACATGAACAATCCAGGAAAATAACATTGGATGGTGGTGAAGTGGATTCTATTTGAGAGGTACCACAAATCAATCATTATGCTCTGGTGGTTCAAACATTGCTCTACATGGATATATTGATGCAGATATGGCAAGTGACAGAGATAATAGGAGGAGCACTATAGGATATGTATTTACTGTAGGTGGAACAACTGTTAGTTGGGTTTCAAAAATCCAAAGTGTTGTTGCACTTTCAACAACAGAAGCAGAG
>APFE031592373.1:0-35756 GCA_000404065.3 Pinus taeda | reverse complement strand
ATGTCAGTGCATGTTCAGTTCAACAGGGACAGGTGGTAGAGAATCAGATTGCTATCAGTTGTGACTATAGCTGTGCATGATGATTTGCACAATCAGAGGGATTGAGTAATGCCAATGAGGATTGCGTGGTATATCCAAGGGAAATACGAATTTGGATCATTCATTCATCATTATTCTCTTGCAGGATTGCGCAGTAGAGGCAGGCAAGCAGTGGAAGGAGATTTGGAGATCAGATCTGAGCTGGATTGTGTGTAACAGATGTGGAGATACTTGTGAGAAGTATTATGCTGTGTAATGTTACATGACTCAATCATTAATATACAGATAGTTGGGGTTTTTAGCAAGATTCTTTCCCCGGGATACATACTGTGTTAATGTGTGAATGCTCTTGATGTTTTATTGTTATTGATGCTGCTATATTGATGATCAACGTAGAGGAGCTTATGTATTGTGTATGTTTTCCGCAATAGTACATGATCAGGATAATCTCCATTGAATATGTGTTAAATTATTACAAATTTCTACACTCTGCATTTCATTCCAAGACTAAGCATATACAGCTCAAGTACCATTTCATACGGTCAACATTGGAAGATGGACAGTTGAAGCTGGAAAAGATACACACTAGCCAGAATTCTGCAGATATGTTAACAAAAGTTGTAACTAGGGAGAAACTCTGAGAATCTGCTCAGTTTCAATTGGTCTTCAAGTATGATGAAGAAGATGAGAAAAAACCAGGTCCAAAGTGGAGTCATTGTCTAGCAAATGAAGCAGCGGTGGAGTTGTTATAATCAGTCTCCAAGTGGGAGATTGTTGGGTGTGGAGCCTAATTATCTTTTGTATTCAAAGGTCTCAGCCAGATGTATACCCCAAGAAGATTGTACACCCCTCCATGCGGGGCCCCTTGCCTGGGGGGTCTGAGGGCCAGTGGTCCCCCGGTAGGGGCTCGGGGGCAACGCTCCCGAAGTTAAAAACAAATGTAAAATTGCCTTGTAAAAGTCTAGTAATTTCTAGTCAATCTGGGTCGTTCATTAGGTAGATGATCTGATGGTAGAAGTTATGTTTAGTTTAGGGTTTTTTTCCCTAGAAGGCAACCCCTCACTATATATGAGGGAATTGTATTGCATCTATGTATATCTGTATTCTGAGTGAGGAAGAGAGAGGAGATTGAGAGCGAAGAGGGTGTTACAGAAGATCTGCTGTAGGTTGTATCTTTTCAGTTTGCTAGATAATATAAAATGAAGGACTGGTTGTTTCTCTGTGGGCGTAGCCCAAACTGGGTGAACCATGTATGTCTGTGTCTCTCTTGTTTTATGCGTTTTCTGTGTTTATATTTTTGAAATATTTTATGTGTTCCATTGCTCTGTATATAATTTTTCTAACATTCTAATGTGGTGGTAGAAGAGGGTAAGGGCCAACGATTCGAAAAATAATGAGTTCTAAAGAAGTCTTTTCGAGAAGGGGTCTTGTGATGAGCCTCATCATTGAGTAATTATATGGGCCTTAATTGGCCTTAGTCCACTTCCTAGCTTACTCAAACCAACTATTCTCACAACTTATTGCATACTTTTGATATATTTTGTTTATGAAATGAGTTAGAGTTGGATTTTTGGCTTTGTGGTCTAATGTGCATGTAATGCAGGAATAAAGGATAAAGCCAAGGAAAAATGCAAGTATAAAGGATAAAAGCAAGGAACTATGGCAAAGACCTTGGTAAAACTAGAATGGGACAAGGGATAGTAATTATAGGAGGTAAATCCTCCTAATTTACTACCCCTCCATTCGAATATTCCTCCACCAGTTCGGAGTGCAAAAAAACATCACTTTGAAGACTAGAAGACAACCGAGCAAGTGAAAAGGACAAAAACTGGTTTTTCTTGAGTTAGAGGCCAAGCCTCCCTAATGGGAAGGAAGTCGTTAGAGACTTCAAATGTATAAATATAGAGGCTTAGGACCTCAATAGGATTGGGACTTCTATTGTAAAACTCTACTTTATTTCTGAGCTGCAAGAGACTTGTGACAATTGTTCTGTAATCCATGGTTTTTATAATGAGAATGAGTTCTATTTAAGCCAGCTCTGAGTTAACTCCGAGGGCTGAAGCTCTTGGGTTAGGGCCCAACCCAAGCAGCCAAAGGTCCTCTTTATTTTACTGTTATGCTAGCATAGATTCTTGATTTTCATTGTTCATTTGCTTAAGTAGCATAAATTTATGTTTCTGTTCATTTGCTTAAGTAGGATTCATGGTTTTTCTAATTATTTGCTTAGGTAGTTGCATTTTCATTACAGTAGCATAGAGTAGATCAGTTGTGCTGTAGTTTATTTCCATTTGTGCCTTCTTTCAGTTTACAGGTTGGCTAGGCGAAAAAGATCACTTTCAGGTTGTGCGCAGGTGTCTTGGCCTCATCTCCTCCCTTCGGGACCATGACTTGAGGAAGGGACCCTTCAACAGCCCCAAAAACATAGGTTTCTGGTTCTCGCATGAGCTAGGGTGTTCGCTGTTTGATGCATTTATTTGTTCACCTGCACTGGTTTTCTCTGTCATTTTCGTTTAAAACTGCCTTTAGCACGTTCCTCATGCATTGCTTCCTCACAGTCCGATCACCAACAAACCTTCACAATCACTGTCCAATTCATTATTTTCTCTAACCGCTGCCTCGCGTGGAGTCCACCACTTGCTTTAAGAGCTTTAATCTCCACCGTCAATCTGTCTCTTGATCCGACGGCTATCTTGTCACCCGATCATTTTATGCGCTTTAAACCCCCACCGTCGATCTACCTTTCCTGATCCAATGGCTATCGCTTCACCTGATCGCCAACTAGCTTGGCCAATATCCACCGTTGATCAACCCCGACTGATCCATCGTCTATCAAGCAATCTCGCACGGATTAGTGCACAAACGTTATCCGCCTGAGAGCATGCGAGAAAAGTGGTTTTCTCGTGCTACGTGTCACGCAGTAAGGCTAATCGCGTGATATTTCAGAATTCCACTTACTGCCTTGAGGGCACGTGAGAAACTACTTACCGCCTTAGAAACCCTCTCCATCATTTCTGCATGTTTCTTTTTCCCGTGATACGATCTTTGTCGTCCATCTCTTGACTTCATCCACGCGATAAGATCTCATCCGTTCATCACTCCTGCTAACCTCATCCGTCCATCTCTTGACTTAATCTTCGCGATTAGATCTCAATGATTCATCTCCTGTTAACCTTGTTTGTCCATCCACTCACTTGATCCCTCATGATACGATATCCACCGTTCATCGCTTCATTAACCTTGTTCATCCATTTATTTTCTTAAGACTCTGTGATACGATCTCTGCTGTTGATCACTTCATTAACCTTGTTCATCCATTTATTCACTTAAGACCCTGCGATACGATCTCTGCTGTTCATCACTTCATTAACCTTGTTCATCCATTTATTCGCTTAAGACCTCGCGATAAGATCTCCACCGTCCATCTTCTGCTCATTGAATGATCCAACAGTCCCTATGCGCTAGACCTCCAATTGCTCTTTCGCTTGAAACCCGATTTAGTCTAAGTTTCTTTGCTTACACCCTAGTCTAGTTTAATGTTTTTACTTCTGCAACTTAGATAGCAGCCTTAGGTTAGTGATTGCTTTAGCAATTATTCTTAGCATAGTTGCTTAATTGGTTAGTTAGGTTATGGTGTGGGTTTATCATTACATGCTGGTTTATTCAATACTGCAGTAGAAGTAGCTCTCCCTTATGATAGATTTTCTCTTCTTCCATCAGAGAGTTAAGCTTCTTCTGACCTTATAGAAATCTGGCTTGGAAACCCTGGGATCTCTTGCTAGATAAACAGTGACAACATGCAAGACCTTCACTTCTACTTGTGCATATAGCACTATCACCTCCAAGTTTGTACGAACCTCGGGTTGATAAGTAAAGATGGTAGCCCTGGGAGTTGCAACATTCTTGTTGCAATACCTAGGCTCATCACTTTTTGGCACCGTTGTCGGGGAGGTGTCTAAGTAGAATGTGATTACTGCTTTCTTCTATTTTCTAGTCTCCAACTTTCTTTCTTCTACTTCTAGTCTTTAATTTTCCTCCATTAGTTTATTACTGCAAAAGTAATCTAGTAGCTTCCTTTCTTTCATTTGTCATTAGCTGCTTTCCTTTCCATTCTACAAGTACTTTCTAGATTTAAAGAAAATATTACAAAAACCAACCCAAAAACATTTCCTTTCATGCCTCGTAGGAATAGGGACAATTTAGGGAAATTCTTGACAAATACCCCCACTGCATCCAACCGTCAACTTTCTCTCTTCTTCGGTGATTGTGAAGTGGAAGAACCTTTAGGTGAGCAACCTTACATATTTGAAGAACCTACAAGGGAAGAAGAAGAGGAAGAAACCATTCCTATTGAGCTAATGGCTGGAAACCAAAATGACAGGGGAGATAGAGAGAGAATTGAGAGTGCCTTCCCCATCAGGGAAACCAATGGGGACACTAAGATGAAGAATATAAGCCCCTATGCTCTACCTCATTTCCATGGCCTGACCACAGAGGACCCTAACACTTTCCTATTTGAGTTTGCTATTATATGTCGCTAAAGACTTAAAAATGCATAAACAAAAACTCGAAAAGGAAATTTATACAAACCAGAAACTATTGAGACTGTTCCCGCTGAAGGTGTTCAATGTCAAGGATGATCGTCATTTGGCATGTATGGAGAGACATAATCATAGGATAAACCATGAGCATCGGGCCTGTGAGGATAGGGAAAAAGCTATGCCAATTCAATACTCCAGGATAACAACTGGAAATTTCCATTGGAACTCTAGTAAGGGAGGAGGAATTTGTCAATTTTCGAGCCGTATTTGCTTATCAAGATCAAATGAGCAGGGCTTAGGCAAGGCTCAAGAAGGTGAGCCAACTAGTGACCCCAAATTATCTTAACGAGTGAAGATTGGAGTCATAGATAGGGGCTATGGTACCTAACGACACTGGATGAGAATTACTTCATGAAGGAGAGTGTCATAAGCTACATTAGAGTAGGAATAATTGTTACATGAGAAAAGGCTTGACAAGCAGCTTGGAAAGACGAAAAAAATTTAATACAGTGGTAATGATAAGGCATGAGTGGAAGGTATTTGCAGTCAACTCACATGAGGTGAGGTCTTGGGATTAGTAGTGCCACAAAACATTTTATGTAGGCATGTTGCCACGTCCGTTAGCTAATTGGCCATGTAGGGTGATGGTTGCCCACTTCCCCCCTCCCCACCTTTTCCACCGTAAACACACCATTTAGAACATTTAAAAGGCATTTTAAACAAAGATTTTGCAAAAACTTATATCATTAGATTCCAAAAAAAGGGGGAAAAAATCTAATAGTTACAATACTCTATTTAAAATGCGTTTTTTAATGTATAAATGAATTTAATGCTCTGAAAATCCATGAGGCACTTGAATTTTGTAGATTATGCTTAGGATTTTAAGAAATCTCTACCGGATTTTGGGAAAAATTGTCAGGAAAAGATACCCAAAAAAGGGAAAAAATGTCTAATAGTTAAACTACATGGTTAAGGATCAATCTAACTATTATACTTTTTTGTTATTTTTACCAGAAGCTAAAGGTATATTTTTTTTGGCAAAATGATGAATTTTAGTTGTTTAAATGAATATTTGAATGCTTGAATGGATTTAATGCCCAAAAAAACCCTCAGGGCACTTGATCTTTGCAGATGATACTGCTAACACTTATGATTCCAAGAAATCCATACAATATTTCAAACAAAATTAGCAAGAAAAGATACCCGAAAAGGGAAAAAACATATAATAATTAGACTACATGGCTATGAAGGACTATGGGATAAATTAAAATATCAAAATCATATAAGTTCAATGGTCGATGAAGGCCTACCGGCCCACATTAAAATATACTTGGTGGTTATTCAATTATTTGGTTGACCAACTATTTGCAATGATATAAGTTATACATTAAATGGTTGATGAATGTCTATAAATCCACCTTAAAACATGCTTGATTCTCTACTTTTTTTGTTAATAATTAAATCACAGTTGCCAAGTTTTATGTATAAGTGCGTTGCAATCAGAGTGGCTAAATTTAAAATTGTGCCTCTAGATTGCCATTTATTGAAGGCCAACTTCTGCAAAGGACACAACATACAATAGACTTTCATCATGCAATGGACTCTATCAACGATAATTTTACTAGCTTTGAGTTGTGTGTATGGCTTGTTCTTTATTAAAGGCTACCAACATCTGCAAATACAAATTGTGTAATGGAATCTGGCAACAATAACTCTACTATTAATCTCTGTGAGTTTAGCACTGGATGGTGGAAATTTAAAGGAAATGCAACAATTGAATGTATCAATTTATTCTTCAGCCTGCATACTCCCATCCAATTCTAATATATAGGCTTTTCACTACCAAACTATTGTAACCATTCGTTTATCTATATTAGGTAAGTGAGAACTTTGCATCATTCTATCCATTGGTGAAAATAATTCTCAAACTATTGATAAGTGGTTGGATGACCATGATATCAACATATGGGTTGGTCAATCTTGTTGATACAAGAGGATAACTATCATCTAGCTTATTTTTATCTATCAATAAATAAACATAGTGTTTGGATTCCTACGATGATCAAAATTTACATTATTTATTCATTCTATACGAGTCTTGTGAATTATAGGAGTAACCTTTGCTGTTATATTTTGTTGTTGCAACTTCTACATGATCTTTAACATAACAATAGAGTTTGTATGGATCTGAATTTTGATAAGGTTTGTGATTAAACAAAATCATTATAAGTTTAATTTTTATAAATTAGAAAGGGGAGTAGAATTTTGCATGTTACGAATAAATGTTTTCAAAAAATTATATTGAAATGTGTTTGTATATTAAAAGTTCTCTAGTTATATAAGAGAAAATGAAGATGTAGTGAAATATTTTAATATTTAAAATGTATTATTTAAAATTGATTTTTGGTAGTCCACTTGGGGTAGCTCAATTGGCAATGGATGTGGAAATGAAGTCTCATTGAACCGGAAGTCTTGGGGTTCAAATCTTGTGCTATCCCCCCCAACCGAGGTCAGAAGTTGGACATAATGAAGATGTAGTCCTACCAAGCTTACAAAAAAAAATAAGTGATTTTTGATAAATACAAGTGTAAATAATGGAATGATGTTGATAATGTTTTATGATTAAATTAAGATTTTAATTAATTATATGTTAATTATAAAATATGTGTTAAAATTGTGATTTGATAAAATTTTGTGAATAAATTAACACTTTTACATTAATAGGCATCTTTATTTCGAAATAGGGCTTCCAAAATTTTAATTACACCAATAAGCATGTCTATTTCAGAATAGGGCTTTTGGAATTTTAATTGATAGTTATTCTAGTAAAGTGTCTATGTTGAAAAATGTGCAACAAGAAATGTTAAATTTAGAATGTGCTAAAAATAGACCTGCTAAAAATAGCATGTTTAAAAGTAGCAGTTTGGCCAATGAGGTCATTGGCCACATTGGGTGAGAGGTGAAACTGCTAAAAATAGAAAGTTCTAAAAATAGCATTTCTGGGTCCCTTCCTATTTATAGCAGTCCCTAGTCTATCTATAGGAAGTAAAATTAATTTTGGTCTTAACAACAGTTGGAAATATTAATTAATTAATTCAGTTGAGTTAATTATTTAAGGAAAAGCAAACTTGAAGTCTTTGTGAGAACATGTAATTATTTTTCCGCTAATTGGGGAATGTGTCCTTGATTTGCTCCACAGATTGAGGAATTAAGGATGAGCTATATATTGAGAGGATCAGTTGACTTAGTTTAAATTAGTCAAGTTCAGTTAGATTAATTTAACAAGTTGTTAAATTAATGAGATATAGTTTGTTAATGCTTGCATGCATGTGACAACCATTATTTTAGATAACTGAGAATTCACTCATGGATAACTGTTGCATGTCAGTTCTGTCAGAGACCCAGTTGAGATCAGATGTGGGACAGTATACTATCAAATGCTTGGATATTTCTAGTAAGTATTCCTTTCATGGAGAAGGATCTATTATAGGAGATTGGAGGACTTGTGGCCTATATATTGAGACCTAGGTAGTCCATGATTTTCATCTTCTGATTGAAGATCATTAGGGTCTTCTGATTACAGAGAGAGCAGGATAGTTATTGAGCTAATTCTTTTTGGATGTTGTTGAGGATATCCACTTGATTGATAATACATGGTTGAGGTTTTATGCTGGTGCTTTCCCCTGGATATATCTTGTGTTATGTGTAATTATTTCTCTTGATCAGTTATGCATGTTTCTACTTGATGTTGCTCATGAATTCGATTATGCTTCCGCTTAATGTTTTGTAGAGAACAAGTATTATGCTTTAGGACATGTATATATCGGTTTGTTCTATAGGTGAAATTTCTACATGGTATCAGAGCTGGCTGATTTGTAGAAAAAATTCTACAAAATTCTACATGGTATCAGAGCACAGGTGATCAAGCAAGAACAATATATTGAGAGGAGATTTCAAAGTTTTGAGTTTTGGGCCGAGAGTTTGCAGAGAAGATCTGAAAATTTCTTTACAAAATTTTCAAAAATAAATAACAGATTTAGATTCCTTGCGAAAAATACCCAAAAAAAAATCGGCTGAATCGGAGTTCGGATGAGGGAGATATCATTGATTTAAAATCAAATCATTTTCTAGAAAATTTCGTGACAGCGGGAAAGTGGAAATAGATTGGTGTGCTAGCCAAGAACCTGTATGCACTTGAGGTACAAGATGCATGCAAAGCCTTGAGGAGCAAGGCAAAGGTTAGAGACTTGGTGGTTGAGAGGGAGGGTATATTCCCTCTCAACATGCAGAGCCAGAAGAAGTCTCAGACGATTGTGGAGGAGCCACGATTGGTGCTGTTAGACTCCGTCTTGTCAGCCTGCTGCAGTCAAATTCTCCAAAGTTCATTCCTTGTTATGCGCAGTCACTGATGTTACTGTGGTTCAAAAAAGAGTCATTTTACTTCTTGAGTCCAGGGTTTTGTCTCCAGAAATGTGAAATAATGCTTGCGGGCCAGAGGAAGGTTGAATAAGTCTCTTACTTCAAGAATTTATCATTAGTAATGCTCGAAAATGATCCTTCTCCAAAACTCTGTTTTGGAGAAGAAATTGACAAATTTGTTTTTGTAATAAATTTGCATTTTAAAGCCTTCCATCATGGAGTACTTCGAAATACAGGCCCTGGTCATCTTGCTAGTTTCAATAGCCCCATCAGTCTATGTAAACATGAGGACTTATCATAAGTATTGAAAGTTCCATAAATAAGATGGAATATTCTTGATTCCGTTGAAGCTGGAGATCTACAGGATAATGCTGCAGCCATGTCAGATGTTGGAAGGACAGAACTAAGAAGAACTCGACCGATTAGAATATAATGTTTCCTTTATATGAAGTCAAAGAATGTACCATGTAGCTGTGTTTGATGAGTCTATTGTTTTAATTACTATTTGATATCTCAAGGAAAATACAAAGTTGGCCGGAAAGATTGTGCAGTGGCAATTCAAACTGATAAAACTATCTCAAGTGTGCATGCGATCATAGTTGAGGCAACCTCTTCTTAGAAGGCCTTGCAGTGCTTTTCAAGCGTCCCTTCTCCAAAAATTTACCTGAAGGATCTTTCAAAGTTTGGCACATTTGTCAACAAGGAAATTTGCTCAAAGCCCGTGTTTTCTTTAGCAAATAAGGAGACAATCCTAAGTAACAGGGACTTGATAACATTTGGAACAAATAATTCAACTTTCAGGTTTAACTTCGTTTCATTCTTATTTTGTATACCAGCTCTAGAAAAATTGAACCAGAAACATGGTTTATGTACCATTGTGTCATCAATGGGAGCCTACGCAACAGAGAAATGGATGTCAGAGTGTACACATCTTATTGTTGAAGATTCTTCTCCTATAACAAATGATGTGATGGAAGCTATTCAAGCCATGGTGGGGCAAACATCTTTACCTTCAGAGATTCCGAAACTACTTGAGCTTTCTTCCTTCCATGGCACTAAAATGTGGGCGAGCTTCTGTACAAGTCAAGATTGCAGATCCAAAACATCGAGAAGCATGCTTATGTGGAAGCATGCAAATCCAGCACAGTAACACCAGCGTTTCAAAAAGGTAAACGACACAGAGGAGGTGTGCTACCCATACAGGGTGTGCGCTATGCACATAATGCGCGCTACGCACTGGGCCTTAGCAGCGAGTGTAAAAAACCACAGGTGCTACACACTTGCTGCGCGCTACGCGTTGGGTAGGCGCGCTACCCATACAGAGACAGAGCTAAAAAATTTGTCTTGCGCCCAGTTTCGTATCAAATGCCTCCAACTGCTTACAGGTTCGATGATTATGTGGGATGGGGTACCGCTTTGGATGTAATGGCATCGCTTTTATCTCCGGTTTTCTGAAGAGTGTTAGTTTCTATCATGGGCTTCTAAATCTGGTGCAAAGGTCAATGGCGTTTCTAAAACTAAGAACAGATCCACGATTTATGTATTGACAAACCCATTGGCGGAATTTTTATCTTAGTTCTTTCTTCTGTTCATAATATCAAGGGGCAAAAATGTTAGCCTTGCAGTCGATCGAAGATCTCGAATTCAGACACCAGCATTGAGGCATCAAGGGTGGACATAGTCATTGGTTTCTTCCATCAGCTGGTTCGAAAAGGATACAATTTGTTCTGCCTCTTGGGACCTTTCAGTGCGAAATTTGGGATGTTGAAACTAGCTTTAAAATTCATTGCAGTGGATTGTGGGAAAGCACTGCATTGTCTGAGTATTAGCTCTGCACTAATTGCCGCTTACCACTTTGGAAACATATAAGGATAAAGTGCTGTGTGCGTAGAAGGAAGACCGTGTGAGTAAACGTTTCAATGATGTTGAGAATCATGGGATGCCACGTACCCGTTGGGTATTCAAAGTTTTCCACATCCTACTAAGTTTATATATATATTATGATTCCTTTTTCGAACATATGGCTTCTCGCAATAGAAGAAAACCGAAATCTTTGCAAGCAAGGATAGAATCGCGTTCTGGAAACATTCATTTTGAACATATGCACTTTATAGGCAATACAGGTGTGAGCATTAAAGAGGTTCCAATGAAAGGGAAAAATACCACAGCTGGAGATGACGAAACTTTGTTTCCATTTATTAAAAGGCAAAATTTTAGTCTAAAAAAAGTTTTTATTCAAATAGCATTTTGTTAACAAGTCAGAAAATAAAGGAAAAACAAGTGGCAGTCAGAGATCGAAAGGCTAATTTGAAATGAAGATATTAACTACAGCAGAAGAATAGGATTCGATTTCCTATTTATGACTTCAGATTTCCTAATTCTAATGGTCTAAAGCTCCTGATGTTGCCTATTCATCGGTCATCAAGCATATTCGAGTAGAAAAAGGAGCGCTATTCTATATTCAGGGAAAGCGTTGTTCTGCCTTCAAAACAAATGATTGGCTCTGTAGTTTTGTTTGATTAAATGATAATTAAACCATTCCTTATTGGGGTCGATTTGTTATCCCACCTCTAGGCTTATATATTGTATGAAAAATCATTTGTAAAGGGGAGAAGAGTTCTGAAAGCTGGTGGAGGAGAAAAACAGTGTTTCATTGTACAGTTCTGGCTGGAGATTAATGAAATGATGTAGCTCTGTTTCAGGAGATCCCCGTGGTAATAGCTTAGCATTGTGTTTCTTCCTTTGTTTTCATATGTGTTTTGTAATGTTTGCAGTTCATTCGTAATCGTTTCTAAATGAATACTTTTAAGTGAGAAAGGCAGAATTCAATTTATTTGCTCTGTCTTGAGGAAGTGTTCATATTTAATGTTTTCTTCCATTTGACAAGGATTCATCTTCTATGCCCTTGTCAACCTCTCAAACAGTTCATCCAATCCACATTATTTCAAATTGGATGCTTAAGCTCTTACCTATCTTGCCTCATGAGACAATCTACATTTTTCATTTAATTTCCCTGCTCTTGCTGTCTTTGTCCCATGCAGCCCAGAAAACCCAACCATTTATGAAAAAACCCTTTTCTTATCTCTTTACTAACCTAAAATCCGTATTCACTATAGGTCATCTCAGCCCCTTTGAAAACCTTTTGCCGAGATTGACCCAGAGAGAGCCCTCTCCTGTCCTCGTAGGGCTAGCTACGAGGCTGAGCGTGGTTTGATGTTGCCTCTAACCTCGCCTTTCTTCAACCTGAGGCAGATTCGAGCGCTAACATAGTGGCAACCATACTGGGGAAGATGGTTCGATCTTGATGGGACATTCGACTTGAAGATTGTCTTGCCCCAGTACATGAAATCAAGTTGCAGATCTGATGCTGATGGTGGACAACTGTCAGACATATATGAAGGTTGAAACATTCACCTGGTGACTCCAACTCGATCCAGACATTCCAGTGCTCGCTGATCCATCTATGCAATGGTAGGGTATGTGGCAAACCCTGCACTTTGTGAAGCTGTAAACAAAGTTAGAGAGTGGTTAGTGGATATTGAAATTAATGAAGAATTTTTCAGTGCCTTGCTTCAATGTTTGAAATCTTCGAAGTTTTCTCTTGAAACTAAAACTGGTGTTTGTGAGTTAATTGTTGAAAAACTTGAGAAGGAGATTCAGTATTTGAATGAGCAGGTCTAGTCATATGATTTCCGAGATCCCAACAAGTTCTTGGAAACTCTTCCTCCTTCGAAACAAGAAATAATAGAGTTGCCTACAGATGTTTGCATTGACAGTGTGCAGCCGGAGGTATGTATTGCGGAGTTGGGGCAGCAAACAGAGTCTGGCTTTTGCGATCCTATTGCAACATACATGGAAATGTTTTTCAGTTTGATTGACAAATCAAACTGTCTTTTACATGACCAGGCTCATTACGTGCATGAAAGGCTGCCAGCAATTACATCTGTGTCCTGGTGGAAGCATTCTCAAGCAGCATTCTTCTCAGATTTACTTGAATGGTTAATCTGGCATTACAGTATTACATGATCTATTGTTTTTGCAGCCAAGTAGGGTAGATTTTGTAAATAAATAAGCAGCTAAAGGGCAGCATTTCATTCTAGTTTCATTACAGCCTAGTTTGAAGTTTTCCGAGTCAATCTTTCAATCATTTCAGTCAACTTTCAGTCCATAAATGAGTTGGAAGTGTCGCGTTGTCTGTTGAAATAATGACTCCATAGCCCAATGGATGGAGGCACTGTCTGCTCTCCCAAAGATCTGTAGTTCTTGGCACCTCCAAGAAGCGGCAGCTGCCATCCCCATTGGAGCCAATGTTAGACTCCGTCTTGTCAGCCTGCTGCAGTCAACTTCTCCAAAGTTCATTCCTTGTTATGCGCAGTCACTGATGTTACTGTGGTCCAAAAAAGAGTCATTTTACTTCTTAATTCCAGGGTTTTGTCTCCAGAAATGTGAAATAATGCTTGCGGGCCAGAGGAAGGTTGAATAAGTCTCTTACTTCAAGAGTTTATCATCAGTAATGCTCGAAAATGGTCCTTCTCCAAAACTTTGTTTTGGAGAAGAAATTGACAAATTTGTTTTTGTAATAAATTTGCATTTTAAAGCCTTCCATCATGGAGTACTTCGAAATACAGGCCCTGGTCATCTTGCTAGTTTCAATAGCCCCATCAGTCTATGTAAACAGGAGGACTTATCATAAGTATTGAAAGTTCCACAAATAAGATGGCATATTCTTAATTCCGTTGAAGCTGGAGATCTACAGGATAATGCTGCAGCCATGTCAGATGTTGGAAGGACAGAACTAAGAAGAACTCCACAGATTAGAAGATAATGTTTCCTTTATTTGAAGTCAGAGAATGTACCATGTAGCTGTGTTTGATGAGTCTACTGTTTTAATTACTATTTGATATCTCAAGGAAAATACAAAGTTGGTTGGAAAGATTGTGCAATGGCAATTCAAACTCATAAAACTATCTCAAGTGTGCATGTGATCATAGTTGAGGAAACCTCTTCTTAGAAGGCCTTGCGGTGCTTTTCAAGCGTTCCTTATCCAGAAATTCACTTGAAGGATCTTTCAAAGTTTGGCACATTTGTCAACAAGGAAATTTGCTCAAAGCCCGTGTTTTCTTTAGCAAATAAGGAGACAATCCTAAGTAACGGGGACTTGATAACATTTGGAACAAATAATTCAACTTTCAGGTTGAACTTCGTTTCATTCTTATTTTGTATACTAGCTCTAGAAAAATTGAACCGGAAACATGGTTTATGTACCATTGTGTCATCAATGGGAGCCTACGCAACAGAGAAATGGATGTCAGAGTGTACACATCTTATTGTTGAAGATTATTCTCCTATAAAAAATGATGTGATGGAAGCTATTCAAGCCATGGTGGGGCAAACATCTTTACCTTCAGAGATTCCGAAACTGCTTGAGCTTTCTTCCTTCCATGGCACTAAAATGTGGGTGAGTTTCTGTACAAGTCAAGATTGCAGATCCAAAACATTGAGAAGCATGCTTATGTGGAAGCATGCAAATCCAGCACAGTAACGCCAGCGTTTCAAAAAGGTAAACGACACAGAGGAGGTGCGCTACCCATACAGGGTGTGCGTTATGCACATAGTGCGTGCTACGCACTGGGCCTTAGCAGCCAGCGTAAAAAACCACAGGCGCTACGCACTTGCTGTGCGCTACGCGTTGGGTAGGCGCGCTACCCATACAGAGACAGAGGTAAAAAATTTGTCTTGCGCCCAGTTTCGTATCAAATGCTTCCAATTGCTTACATGTTCGATGTTTATGTGGGACGGGGTACCACTTTAGAAGTAATGGCATCGCTTTTATCTCCGGTTTTCTGAAGAGTGTTAGTTTCTATCATGGGCTTCTAAATTTGGTGCAAAGGTCAATGGCGTTTCTAAAACTAAGAACAGATCCACGATTTATG
Source organism: Pinus taeda (assembly GCA_000404065.3). Lineage (NCBI taxonomy): Eukaryota > Viridiplantae > Streptophyta > Pinopsida > Pinales > Pinaceae > Pinus > Pinus taeda. Next base: position 20,827 of record APFE031592373.1, on the reverse strand, counting down.
TATTGACAAACCCATTGGTGGAATTTTTATCTCAGTTCTTTCTTCTGTTCATAATATCAAGGTGCAAAAATGTTAGCCTTGCAGTCGATCGAAGATCTCGAATTTAGACACCAGCATTGAGGCATCAAGGGCGGACATAGTCATTGGTTTCTTCCGTCGACTGGTTCGAAAAATATACAATTTGTTCTGCCTCTTGGGACCTTTCAGTGCGAAATTTGGGATGTTGAAACTGGCTTTAAAATTCATTACAGTGGATTGTGGGAAAGCACTGCATTGTCTGAGTATTAGCTCTGCACTAATTGCCGCTTACCACTTTGGAAACATATAAGGATAAAGTGCTGTGTGCGTAGAAGGAAGACCGTGTGAGTAAACGTTTCAATGACATTGAGAATCCATGATGGGATGCCACGTACCCGCTGGGTATTCAAAGTTTTCCACATCCTACTAAGTTTATATATATTTTATGATTCCTTTTTCGAACATATGGCTTCTCGCAATAGAAGAAAACCAAAATCTTTGCAAGCAAGGACAAAATCGCGTTCTGGAAACATTCATTTTGAACATATGCACTTTATAGGCAATACAAGTGTGAGCATTAAAGAGGTTCCATGAAAGGGAAAATACCACAGCTGGAGATGACGGAACTTTGTTTCCATTTATTAAAAGGCGAAATTTTTGTCTAAAAACCGTTTTTATTAAAATTAGTTTTTATTCAAATAGCATTTTGTTAACAAGTCAGAAAATAAAGGAAAAACAAGTGGTCAGAGATCGAAAGGCTAATTTGAAATGAAGATATTAACTACAGCAAAAGAATAGGATTTGATTTCCTATTTATGACTTCAGATTTCCTAATTCGAATGGTCTAAAGCTCCTGATGTTGCCTATTCATCGTTCATCAAGCAGATTTGAGTAGAAAAAGGAGTGCTATTCTATCTTTAGGGAAAGCGTTGTTCTGCCTTCAGAACAAATGATTGGCTTTGCAGTTTTGTTTGATTAAATGATAATTAAACCATTCCTTATTGGGGTCGATTTGTTATCCCACCTCTAGGCTTATATATTGTATGAAAAATCATTTGTAAAGGGGAGAAGAGTTCTGAAAGCTGGTGGAGGAGAAAAACAGTGTTTCATTGTACAATTTTGGCTGGAGATTAATGAAATGATGTAGCTCTGTTTCAGGAGATCCCTGTGGTAATAGCGTATCATTGTGTTTCTTCCTTTGTTTTCATATGTGTTTTGTAATGTTTGCAGTTCAATCGTAATCGTTTCTAAATGAATACTTTTAAGTGAGAAAGGCATAATTCAATTTATTTGCTCTGTCTTGAGGAAGTGTTCATATTTAATGTTTTCTTCTGTTTGACAAGGATTCATCTTCTATGCCCTTGTCAACCTCTCAAACAGTTCACCCACTCCACATTATTTCAAATTGGATGCTTAAGCTCTTGCCTATCTTGCCTCATGAGACAATTTGCATTTTTCATTTAATTTCCCTGCTCTTGCTGTCTTTGTCCCATGCAGCCCAGAAAACCCAACCATTTATGAAAAAACCCTTTTCTTATCTCTTTACTAGCCTAAAATCCGTATTCACTATAGGTCATCTCAGCCCCTTTGAAAACCTTTTGCCGAGATTGACCCAGAGAGAGCCCTCTCCTGTCCTCGTAGGGCTAGCTATGAGGCTGAGCGTGGTTTGATGTTGCCTCGAACCTCACCTTTCTTCAGCCTGAGGCAGATTCGAGCGCTAACAGGTGCAACAACTTCAGGAGGTTGTGGAGCAGTCACAACATGGGAAGCTGAGTGGAGATTGAGTAGAGACATCTACTCATGCAAAGACCTCCAGTAGGGGGAAACTTTGAGCCAGGTGGACAGAGGGATCACATGCAGCCATACCTTCGGGTAGGAGGTGGGGCGGTATAGAGTGATCGTCCCAAGGAGGAGGGGCAAGATCCTTGAGGTACCCAACCTCTTGGATGAGACCTTGCTATGGGAGCCCCGATGTGGAGTAGTAAGAACTGACTGATTGGGTAGAGACAGATGCGGATGGAGGCGTAGAGAGAGCGACAATGTAGGGAATCCGAGGACAGCACATAGCTAGCAGGATGCAACAATGCGAGAGGTACAAGTGTTTTGCATAGTGCTAGGTGGCACAGAGAGGTGTGCAATGGTGCGAGATGCATGGAGATGTTGTAGTAGCGCAGCCGTCAGAGAGGGAGCACTTGTCAGCAGCAGGTAGAGCTTCAACATCAGAGTATGTTCCTAGCCCAACAGAGTGGTCAGTTGGGAGTGTTTTTGTTCCAAGTGTTGTTGGAGCAAGTGGACTGGGTAGATGTGTTGCATGTAGAACATTCCAGAGTTACAGGATTGGGTTCGAGAGAAATCCTTTCTTGTTGAGAGGGAGTGTTGAAAAATGAGCAACAAGAAATGTTAAATTTAGAATGTGCTAAAAATAGACCTGCTAAAAATAGCATGTCTAAAAATAGCAGTTTGGCTAGTGAGGTCATTGGCCACATTGGTTGAGAGGTGAAATTGCTAAAAATAGAAAGTTCTAAAAATAGCATTTCTGGGTCCCTTCCTATTTATAACAGTCCCTAGTCTATCTATAGGATGTAAAATTAATTTTGGTCTTAACAACAGTTGGAAATATTAATTAATTAATTCAGTTGAGTTAATTAGTTAAGGAAAAGCAAACTTGAAGTCTTTGTGAGACAATGCAATTATTTTTCCACTAATTGGGGAATGTGTCCTTGATTTGCTCCACTGATTGAGGAATTAAGGATGAGTTCTATATTGAAAGGATCAGTTGACTTAGTTTAAATTAGTCAAGTTCAGTTAGATTAATTTAACAAGTTGCTAAATTAATGAGATATAGTTTGTTAATGCTTACATGCATGTGACAACTATTATTTTAGATAACTGAGGATTCACTCATGGATAATTGTTGCATATCAGTTCTGTTAGAGACCCAGTTGAGATCAGATGAGGGACAATGTACTATCAGATGCTTGGGTATTTCTAGTAAGTATTCCTTGCATGGAGAAGGATCTATTATATGAGATTTGAGGACTTGTGGCCTATATATTGAGGCCTAGTTAGTCCATGATTTTCATCTTCTGATTGAAGATCATGAGGATCTTATGATTACAGAGAAAGCATGATAACTATTGAGCTAATTCTTTTTGTATGTTGTTGAGGATCTCCACTTGATTGATAATACATGGTTGGGGTTTTATTTTGGTGCTTTACCCTGGATATATCTTGTGTTATGTGTGATTATTTCTCTTGATCAGTTATGCATGTTTCTACTTGATGTTGCTCATGAATTCGATTATGCTTCCACTTAAAGTTTTGTAGAGGACAAGTATTATGCTTTAGGACATTGCATATATCGGTTTGTTCTATAGGTGAAATTTCTACAGTCTACATTAGAAAGAGAGTTCCAAATTTTAAAGTTTTTTTATTACAAATATTACGTGTATGTTTAAGATTTAATAAAAATGAATATTACTTCACCATCGCTATTTAATGGAAGGTCGCGATTAAATTTATTAAGTTACTTGCATCTTATAAATGAGGATTTCTTATTATTTGCAATATTAAAAGTTTTTTTAGCTATGTAGCTAACTTCCAACACTAAGATTTAAATTCTTGCCAACCCAACTGCCCTATTTGTCTTTCTTGCTTGCATAGGTGTCCTAAGCCTATCAATATTCATCAACCATTTAACTTATATGGTCGGGCTAGTTATTAGGGGGATGGCTGAGATTTAACCTCATTGGATATTCTTTGTCATAGTCAAGAATATGGAGTTGAGATTTATGTGAAACCCTAATATTGGATAGTTTTCCCCTTTATGCTTTTTAATTTAATTAAAAAAATGTCACGTCCACTTTGAAACACCAAGCGTTAGATTCCATTTTGATTTTTATATTGATATGTGCGTTTATTTCAAAATAGGGCTTCTAGAATTTTAATTTAAATATGGATAATTATTAGGTGGATGGTTGAGATTCTCCACCAAATATTCTTTGTCGCAGTTAGGAATACAAAGTTGAGGGTTGGTGCACAAAGATGCTATCGAATTTTGGCGCAACAAGAGTGTGCCAGTGTAACTTTTTAGGAGTGTGCATGTGTTCCTATTATTTTAGGTTTGGTGATTATCGAACCTCTACGTCAACTAAATGACATGGAAGAAGAATGGACGTGTTATTTTTTAAACATGCACATGCTTTTTAAAAAAACGTGTGCATGTTCTATTGTGTATTAAGAAAAATAGTTGTGGGGTCACATTGTTCCCTATAGAATCCACGAGTGAATTGGCAACCAAAATGCACATGCTCATTGGACAAAGCCTCCTTCCTAGTAAAGGTAGGTTCTTTTAACCTTCATTTTTTTTTGGTGCTATTCTTTAAAAGTAAAATAAATAAATAAAATAAAATAAAAATTTTAAAAGTGTGTTTTTCTTTTGCAAATTGATTTAAACACAATCACCATTGTTGAAAACTACAAACCAATCAACAAACAAACCCCACAATAGAGCTGCAAGAAAACATACAATTAGAGGCAAATCCCTATCCATAAGCCCAAATTATGAATGATTTAAATGAATTATGGATATTGATTGAAGAATTGAGGCACACAAGGAAACCGTCATGAATCTCATTAGTCACATCCCTTGATAATATTATTGGCTCCATTACTCGTGACTTTGCAATATTATTGCTTCCAATGATCGTGCTCATGTTCATTTAACCAATATCATTGAATATAAGGACAAAGTGACAGAATTTTACTCCACTGATATTAGTAAAGAACAAGTTAAAAAAATTGAATATCACCAAACAAATGATTATTGGGTCATTTATTGACTCAAGAACCAACTAAACCACTGATCCAAGGAAAAGATGTGTTTGCATGGATTGGTGCACATTTGATTCATGGAAAAAGAATTAGATGAGTTGTTGGTTTATGGTTTTTGATAAACCTTCCTATAAAAACAGGGAGGTGCCATTATATTTGCTTCGGAAATTAGGGTCAATTTCATAATTGGTCTCCATATTAACTATTTGATATGAGTGAGTTTTAGGGGTTGGTCTTGGCTTTTCCTAAGATTGACCAAATGATAGGTGTAATCAACCTATAGGTGAGATCCATTAGAGGAATCTCTTAGACCTTCATGTGTAGTGCCTTTGTCTCCATGTAGGTAGGCTCGTGTTCCTAGTTCAAGTCAAGTGGCACCTTATTTATGCTCTCATTATGGGCATACTTGCCATGCCCCGATGGAGGATCCTATCTAGAAGCGAAATATGGATCATATTAGCATAATTTTCAATTTATGCTAAATCATTGGTTATAAATTTGAATTTATAATTGAAAAAATTTCAACATACATAACTTTAAAGTACTTCTTTTTGAACTTTACTTTTTTGGCATGTAGTGATGTTACGAGAGGATATGCCGCCACTGAGATGGGAAGATGTTAGTTCTCCCAATCTTGATTCATCCATGGATGTGACATTTGATATTGTGACACCTCACACACATGTATTTAAATGTCTTTATTCTTGTCTAATTTAATGATAACTTAGCAAGATTTAAAAAATTGTTGTTTCACAAATGTCAAAGTTATTTGGGATAAATCAATCTTAATTTTTTTGTGTTTCCATATATATCAACTAGAGAGTCAAACTGGCCATTTCCTCGTAGAATTAGCAGATCACCTCCCACCTAGGTAGCATATGTTAGGTTACATGTACTTTTAACATGAATTTCATTATCACAGTTTAGCTGAATTTGATGTTTTTTTACTAATCAAACATATTAAAAATGTCTACGCAGGTTCCTTTTTCCCCAGATCCTTCCCCTTCCATACCCACCCAACACTATCCTTTAGTTGTCCTATTTAGTCCACATTTCACTCCAAGTTTGACCATTGGGTGTCCCCTATCTCATGACCACTAATTTGAGCAACTAAGTTGAAAGTAACTTTGACAGGGATGAAAATATTTTCTATACATATGTGCAAAAGGAGGTGAATATGAGTAGCCTTTAACAATAGGAAGAGAAAGAAATGACCAAAATCTTCCATATCCATATCTATATATATATATATATGGGTCAAGAAGACCGAGATTGATGCTCTGTTTGACTCAATATCGTAGGGATGAGAAGATTTTATATACATATGTGCAGAAGGAGGTGAATATGAGTAGTCATTAACAATAGGAAGAGAAATAAATGACCAAACTCTCTCTCTCTCTCTCTCTCTATATATATATATATATATGGGTCAAGAAGACCAAGATTGATGCTCTGTTTGCCTTTAACAAAGTTGGTCAAGAAGTTGGGGCTGGAAATTCATGATCATACAAGCGCATATCCATTGGGATGGGTAAATAAGGATACAAAGTTGAAGGTAACAAAATAGTGAAAAATTAGATTTTCCATTAGTGTTGATTTTATTGATGAAGTAGAACTAGATGTGGTTCCCTTAGATGTATGTGGAGTCGTGTTTGGGAGTCCCTACATGTACATGCGAGATGCAATATTCATGTTGAGGGACAACTAGTATTGACTTGTCAAGGATGGAAAATCATTCACCATCAACGTGCACAAAGGCAAGTTAAAAATTTCACTAGTAAGTGATAACCAAGCCGAGAAATTGATCAGTTCCAACAAGAAGTTTGTTTTATTGTTTTTAAGAGAAAATCAATATGTATAAGAGTTAGTAAGAGGAAAGACATCCTTGGATGGGTGTACTAAGAACCAAAAACAACTAGAAGAATTGTTATAGGTATACACTGATGTGTTCTAAGATCCTAAACGATTAACACCGAAGAGGGAAGTGGATCACTAGATCCAGCTATTACCAGACTCCCCATTACCAAACATTGGGATATACAGGCAATCTGTTATAAAAGCAAGTCAAGTGAAGAAACAACTGCAGTACCTAATGGAATAGGGTGTCATTCAAAAAAGTACATCACCATGTGGGTCACCCATTATCATTGTGCCAAACAAGGATGGGATTTGGAGAATGTGTATAGATTACAAGGAATTGAACAAGATCACACTTAAGAACAAGTACCCCCTACCTAGGATAGATGATCTACTAGATCAGTTACAACAAGAAAGATACTTCCCCAAGCTAGACTGAAAGTCTAGATATCATTAGGTTCAATTTAAAGAAGAGGATGCCTGGAAGACCACCTCCCAAACCAGGTAATATTTGTATGAGTGTTTAGTCATGCCATTTGGCATATGTAATGCACTAGCTATGTTTATGGGATTAATGAATGATGTACTGCGTCCTTTTAAAGATTCATTTTTTATTGTCTATTTGGATGATATACTAGTATATAGTGCTACCCGGGAGGAGCACATATCACATTTGATGCAGGTGTTGGAGACATTAAAGAAGCACCAACTACTAGAAAATCTTAATAAGTGTGAGTTTGCACAATAATCTTTGGTGTATCTGGGGTATATGTAGGTGGAGGAGAATTGAAGATAGATCCTGCCAAGATGGAGGCCATCATGAAATGGTTGCTACCTACTAATGTTTATGAGGTTAGGAGTTTCATTAGGGTGGCACAATACCTAAGGGAATTAAAAGCCTTGTTTTCAACAATAGAAACACCGTTGTTGGGTGTGTGTTATATTCTTTCCACTACTCGCCGCACCTACCTATGGTTTTGTGTGAACCTACCTATGGTATTGTGCGAAGGTTTTGGGCATGATGGTTTTCTGCCTATGGTATTTTATAGATCTAGACAAGAGAACTACGATTATGTTCAAATCGAGGGTTGATGGATTGGGGTTTATGAATGCTTTGACATGTATATTTATGTACTGTAACATTGAAAGGAACATAATGAAAAATCAATCTGGTAGTCCCGATTTTGGGATCCAGGGGAAAATCTTTGTGTATTTGTTTTGGTTTCTCGCCATTGTATATTTTATGTTTTTAAGAATTTGTTTACAGGTAATTTCTTTACAGGGTTAAAACCTACATTTGGTATCAGAGTTGTTTCAGGTACAAGGGGACGCCTTTGCTATTGAGGGGTTTTGCTCGGGCTTGTGGTAGAACCTATTTAGTAGGAGATCTGCGGGATCGATTCTTGCAGTGTAAGAATATGGCGAGCAGTGGAAAGACAAAGATTGAGAAATTTAATGGTCAGAGTTTTGAGTTGTGGAAACTCAAGACGGAGGATCTACTGGTGGATAAAGATCAGTGGATCAGAGTAGATTCAACTACTAAACCAACGGCAATGTAGGTAGAAGACTAGGCGAAGTTGGATCGAAAGGCAAAGATCACAATATGGTTGTGTTTCTTTGATTCAATATTGTTAAATATATCAGGGGAAGCTACGACAAAGGATTTGTGGGTCAAGTTAGGGACTTTTTACCAATCTAAGTCTCTAGTGAATAAATTTTTCCTACAGAAAAAGTTGTATAACCTAAGGATGAAGGATGGACACTCAATGACAGAGCATCTGAACTCCTTTAATACTATGGTAAGCCAGTTGTTATATGTTTATATAAAAATTTTAGATGAAGATAAGTGCATCTGTTTGCTGTGTTCCCTACCAGATTCATGGGATAGTCTAGTTGTTGCAATAGGTAGTAATACACCTACCTTGAAGTTTGATGAAATAGTCTCATCCTTGCTGTTGGAGGAGATGAGACAGAAAAATATGGAGAGCCATAATGGAGATGCCTTGTCTATATGAGGACGGTCATAGAACATAAACAAAAATAAGTCCTCAAGTGGGAGCTAAATCTAGAGGAAGATATAAATCTCTAGGAAAACCTGTAAAGGTATTTTAGAAATGCAGAAAGAAAGGGAACTTCAAAAATGACTGTAGATCTAAAGCTCCTAAGAAAGGAAAGGGATATGATGATGCTCCTTCTATAGAGGTGAAAACCACCTTAGATAAAGGTGGGGATGTGTACTTGGCTTCTTCTTCAAGTACAAATGTCGATTGTGAGGCATGGTTGATTGACTCAGGTGCATCCTTTCACTTCGCTCCCCATAGGGAGTGGTTTTGCGAGTATGAGAAATATGAAGGTGGTGATATCTTCTTAGGTGATGATGGGAAGGCTAGAATCACTGGACACAAAAAATTCAAGTTGTAGTTGCAAGGTGGAAGGATTAGAACGCTTCCAGGTGTTCTGCATATCCCTGCATTGGCCAAAAATCTGATTTCTGTAAGCAAGATGGATGATGCAGGTGTAAAAATAGTGTTTGAGAAAGATACTTGCAAGATGGTTTGGGGAGCACTAGTATTAATGTGGGGAGTTCAGATTGGAACTCTGTACAAGCTTCTGGGTAGTATTGTTATTGATGGGTGCAACAATTATGTGGTTCCTGAAAGTGGAGCAGAAAATCTAGTGGTCTCTGGAGAAAAGACCATGTTATGGCATCAAAGGCTTCGACATATTGGAGAGAAGTATCTTCGAATACTTCAAGTTAATGGTATGGTATAAGGTATGTCTAATTTCTCTTCGGATTTTGATTTATGTGAACATTGTGTATATGGGAAGTGGAATCGAGTGAGTTTCCTCTCTGGTGCTAAGAGGGCAAAAGAGATATTAGAGCTTGTGCATAGTGATGTGTTTGGACTTGTGTCTGTTCCATCATTCGGTAAGTTTGTGTACTATGTATCATTTATAAATGATTTCTCAAGGAATACATGGATATATTTCCTCAGGAAGAAATATGAAGTCTTTCAAGGGTTTAAAGAATTTAAGGCTCTAGTGGAAAACTAGACAGAGAAGAAGATAAAGGTGATGAGGATAGATAATGGTGGAGAGTTCTACAAGAAGGAATTTGAAGAGTTATGTAATAGGTGTGGTATAGCATGACATAATGCTACTCCATACACACTTCAAAAAAATGGAGTTGCAGAAAGAATGAACAAGACGTTGATGGCAAAGGCAAGAAGCATGCTCCGTGGTGTCGGGCCAGGACATGAATTCTGGGAAGAGGCGGTGGAGAGTGTATGTTACCTGGTCAACAGATCACCTTCATCAACATTGGAGGATGATAATCCACACGAGGTATGGTCTAGTAAGAAACCCTCTCTTTCACATCTGAGGAGATTTGGCTGTGATGCATATGTACATGTTCCAAAGGAGAAAAGAACCAAGTCAGATAGTAAATTTGAAAGGTGCATCTTTATTGGGTATAAGGATGGTTTAAAAGGTTATAAGATTTGGAACCCAGAAACAAGGAAGATTGTGTACAACCGAGATGTGGTGTTTAGAGAGGTGAAAGATGTTATTAAACATGAAGTCCTACCAAAGGAACCTGAGAAGATAGAGTTTGAGCTAAAGGAGGAAGAATCAGACTCTACAACAGAACAAGAATCAGAAGATTAAAAGCCACAAACTTTAGTTATGAGAAGATCAATTTGAGAAAGAAGGAAACCATAAAGGTATAGTCCATTTGCTTTCTATTTAAATTTTGCTTTATTTATTACTGATGATGATCCCAAAACTGTCAGGAAGGCAATAGATTCAGAGGATGACAAACTCTGGAAAGAGGTCGTGGTTGATGAAATGGCATCTTTGGACAAAAATGAGGCTTGGGATCTCGTGAATTTGTTGGCTGGGAGGAAACCCATTGAAAGAAAATGGGTGTTTAAGAAGAAGATGAATGTAGAAGGCAAAGTGGAGAAATACAAAGCTCGATTGGTAGCAAAAGGTTATTCCCAGGTGTCGTGAATTGATTTTGGTGATATTTTTTCTCTTGTTGCCAAGGTAGCTTCTATTAGATTACTTTTATCTGTTGGTTCTGCTTTTGATTTTGAGGTAGAATAGATGGATGTGAAGACAACATTTCTTCATGGGGATCTGGAAAAAGAGATCTACATGAAGCAACCCGAAGGCTTTACGATGAAGAGTAAGAAAGAACTGGTATGCAAGTTAAAAAAGTCTTTGCATGGGTTAAAATAGTCACTAAGGATGTGGCACCAGAAATTTGATACATATATATGGGGACTTGGCTTCACTAGAAGCAAAGCGGATCACTATGAGTATTTTAAATTAATTGGTGACCTTGTTATTTATTTGGTCTTGTATGTGGATGATATGTTACTGATTGGAAATGAAAAAGAAACTATATAGGATTTGAAGACCCAATTGTCCTCCAAATTCGACATGAATGATATTGGTGTTGCAAACAATACTTTGGGCATGGAAATTAAATGAGATCAGGCAAAGATGAATCTCTGGTTAAACAAGAGGAAGTATGATGAGCCAATACTGCAGAGGTTTAATATGCAGGATAGTAAATCGGTGAAGGTTCCTATTCCTGTAGGTGTAAAGTTATCAGCTGAACAATATCCCAAGACACAAGAAGAGGAAGAGGACATGTCCCGTGTTCCATATACAAGTGTAGTCAGTAACCTGATGTGTGCAATGGTATATACTAGACTAGAAATTGCACATGCAATGGGAGTATTAAGCGGTTTATGTCAAAAACATGGAAGGAGCATTGGACAACAATGAAGTGAGTTTTCAGGTATCTGCGTGGCACTAGTGATTATGGTCTATGCTACTAGGGAAGACTAGGATTGGACAGAGTTTTGCACATCCGTGGCTTTGTTGATGCAAACCAGGGAAACTTTTAAGGATGGAAAATTATCTTGAAGTTTAAAAACATTGGCGAATCTCACTAGTCTCTAATATGCAAACTATAAAATGTTTATTGATATATTTTTAAAACTATTAACATTTATAATGATTTTATATATAGTGTCTATATAATGATGGCGAATTTTAAGGTAGAATAATTTTATATTGTAAAATTTGGGTGAGTCATTTTTATAAAAAATGGAAATTTGCAAATATTTTTTGTGGAAAATCATGGAAAATTAGCCCACCTACGAATATTAGCCCCTAAAATTTTCCATGATGTAGACTGGGCTAGAGATATAGATCAAAGAATATCTACAAGTGGGTATGTGTTTAACCTATTTGGAGGTGCAGTCAGTTGGATGAGCAAGAGACAATTTGTAGTGGCACTTTCAACTACAGAATATAATACATGGAAACCACTCATGCAAGCAAGGAAGCAATTTGGTTGCGTAGATTGTGTTCAAGTATGGGGTTAGTACATCAAGCTATAAGGATAAAATGTGATAGCCAAAGTGCAATTTTCTTGGCAAAGAACCCTGTTAATCATTCAAAGACAAAGCACATTGATGTTTAGTATCACTTTGTGAGGAATATGGTTGAGGGCAAAAAGGTGTTGCTGGTCAAGCTGGACACTTTGAAGAATGTTGCATTATGCATTGACAAAGTTTGTGAGCACTGAGAAGTTTTCTTGATGTAGAGAAACAATGGGCATTGCAGGGCTAGACCCATGACTAAGCTCTCCCATGACTCCCTGTGTTGAAAAGAAAACAAGAAGTGGGAGAATGTTGGGTGTGTGTTATATTCTTTTTAGGACTAGTCGCACCTACCTATGGTTTTGTTCAGAACTACCTATGGTTTTGTGCATGGGTTTTGCACATGGTTTTGGGCATGATGGTTTCTGCCCATGTTATTTTGTAGATCCGGTCAAGGGAACTACGGTTATGTTCTGATCCAGGGTTAATGGATTGGGGTTTATGAATGCTTCAATATGTATATGTAGGTATTGTAAAATTGAAAGGAACATACTGAAAAATCAATCTGGTCGTCCCAATTTTGGGATCTAGGGGAAAATCCTTGTGTATTTTTTTGTGTGTTTATCAACATTATGTATTGTCTGTTTTTAAGAATTCGTTTGCATGTAATTTTGGTACAAGGTTAAAACCTACAACCACCTCATGCCATAACAATAAGTGGTAAGAGTTTCCAATGGGGAAAGGGTCAGTGGAGGGTCTTTGAGGAGCTAAATAGGAATATTAGTCAAGAACCAAGTATGACATTACTGTAACATACCCCTTACTAAGGGTAGGAGGAGGAAACTACTATTTGTTTCCCTAACCTCTGTAGTCCCGTCATGAAAATGGGGCCATCCAACTGCTAAATCAAAAGATATGACCATTTGAACACGACATACTAAATTATACTGTCATCTTGATCCTCCACGTAGCACCCCACACGATGCCCATGTGGCTGTTATGCCACCTGGCGAACCTTCATAGTTGAAGATGGGCCCTCCTTCACAAAAGCACAAACCATTTACACTAGAGTCCTTGACCTCGATTAGTCTAATAAGCTTGACCTCTCAACCCCCGACCCTACTCGGGTATAATATGTGGTTGGGTGCAACACCATGTGGACCCTAGATTTTAGGTCGACTAATCTGACTCCTGATTAGGGTCCCACCTGACTACTCGGCCTGCAATTCTCTAGTCGGGATCAAACTCATTCTTTATTCGACTTTTTAGCCAACCTTCCCTACCTTGACCTAGTGGGTCCCATAGGTGAATTCAATCATTTTTATGAGCTTTTATACTTAGAAAATCTATTGATTTTCTTTTTGATTTAACACAAGCCTGAACCATATCAAATCTGATTGCCTACGAAGAGATAAAATTTGCTATCTACGAGATCAAGAATTGAAATCTGAATATATCGATTAGTGAACCCTTTCCATTGCCTTTTGAGCATGGAATCCATCCAATGATGTTCTCACACTATCAACTAAGTTGAAGCGCTCATATGAGCTTACTCCCAGAATTTGTTGGGATGACAACAAAAACTTGGGCCATTACTTACTGGTGAGCCTCATCATTGGGTAACTATATGGACCTTAATTCACCTCGTAGCTTAGTCAAATCAACTATTCTCATAATGTATTACATGTTTTGATTATATTTTGTTTAATGAGATGAGTCAAAGTGAGATATTATGCCTAGTGGACTAATGTGCATTAAATGCAGGTTTGTGAGATAAAATCAGGGATTTTTGGCAATATTAAAGGCTAAAAATCGAATGGGACAAGGAAGAGAGATTGTAGGAGGTAAATCCTCCTCATTTACTCCTCCCTCATTCAAATATTCCTCCTTCAATCACACTAGCTCAGAGCAGAAGCAACTGAGTCATGAAGATCAAAAGGCAGCCGAGCAAGTGATAGTCAAAGGGTTAGTTCATCTCAATTTTGGGAGCCGAGCCTCCATAGATTTAAGGAAGTCATTGGAGACTTCAATTGTATAAATAAAGAGGCCTAGAGCCTTATGAAGATTCAATTTTTTGTTGTAAAAACACTAGTTAATTTTGAGCTCTAGACTTGTGGAAGACATTCTTATGTAATTTTCTGTTGTGATAATGAGAATGAGCTTTTTCTTGATCTAGTACTGAGTAAATTCGGAGGGATGAAGCTCTTGGGTTAGGGCCCAACCTTAGCAGCAAAGATTCCTCTTCTTGTATCTGTATGCTTAGATTAACTTCATAGATTCATGGTTAAATTTTCCTTAGAAGTATTTCATTACAAGTAGTGTATATTTGATTAGTTTGTTTATTAGTTTGCTTCCATTTGTGCTTTACTTCAACAGTAGGTTAGAAGGGATAAAAGGAGCATAAAAAATTTGTCAGTAGGTGTCTTGGCCTTACTTCTTCCTTTAGGGATCATGATTCAAGGAAAGGACCCCCATGCAGCCCCAAAAAGACATAATTATACTTTCTCATAGAATTTAGAGTTTACTGTGCTTAAGACAACATTTGATTAGTTTGCAAATGCAGGATTTAGCCATCATTTATTCCATCTTCAATCTTACAGTAGATACCATCAATGAATTCATCTTATTCTGCAAATTTTCCTCATGCATGAAGTAGACAACTAGCTCATTAAACTCTGTTTTTCTAGCTTATTGAAATTCTTCTTGTTTACATGATTTTTGGGCAAATATCATTGTTTGATGCAGTGCAAGTGTTTCAGAAGTAGTGAGAGATATCATAGCAAGCAACCTCCTTCCAACTTCATCCATCCATGATCATTCCTCACTCTCACTAAGACCCTCACCAATTTCATCATTCTTCAAGGAAACTTCTCCAAGCATGTTGAGCAAATCCAACCATCTCCCAACCTTGGTTTTGAGTTTTGAGTGATCCTAGGCATTTTCTCACTCCATTCCATCCACCAAAAACCTTCCCTAAGTGTTCCATCACCTTCATCACCCATCATTTTGCTTTCGGCTATATTCTGTAGAAATACAGGGAATCCCGCAGGTTTTTATGACATCTTGTAGGTTTTCCTGTAGTGGTCTGTTTTGAGGCCAAATTGATGGAAAACATCTATAAATCCACACAAGGTCACGTAAAGGTCTCCAAAGCTTCCCAAACATCCACCATCATCCCTAAGCCACTTTCCAGATCACCAAAAGAGATTAGCTTTCAATTGTTTTTCCATAAAAAGATACAAAGAAAAAATAGATTTGTTGTAGCTATTTACATGCACAGTAGTAGAATGTTGATGCTTTGAATTTACATGCTTAAGATAGTTGAATTTCATCCATGTTAATCTAGCATTCTTTCTGAAACATAGTTTCTTAGCAGTTAGGTAGGAAATGGTGTGTTTTAGAATTGGATTTTAGTCTTTTTCCTTACTGCAGTAGACAAGATTTCTCTTAGAGTAAATTTATCTTTCCCTCATCAGTAATCAAGCTTCTTCTAAATCCATAGAATTTTGGCTTGAAAAACCCTAGTGGTCTCTCGCCAGCTGAACAATGACAAAGGGCAGAACCATCACTTTTACTTGTGTATACAACACTGTCACCTCCAACTTTGTACGAACCCTGGGTTGATAAAGTAAAGTTGGTAGCCCCAGGAGTTGCACATTCTTACTGAAATACTGGTGCTCATCACTTACCCAATAAAATACAAAGAGAACGTACGATTTGAGTGCACTTCTCAGAATCAAAAGAATTCAATGCAACTTCCCATCCACAACATATAGATTTATGTATTCCTTTTTAGTTTATAACAAATCACCTATACAAAGCATATAAATAGCAAATGAGGCAGCAAATCATACTCATCAATTTAATGAAGGGGAAACATAGGTTCATGCTCACACAACACATACAGGAATTCAACCATTCTTTAGTAAATAATATAGGAATCCAACATTCCTATCACAATTGCAGGAATCAAATTCCTTTTCATACAGGGGATACATATCACTCACATCTACTATTATAATTAAACCTCATAACCAACATGCATATAAAATCATTGGCACATCAATCATATTGAGCACTATTGCACAAACAAATCAAAATTATCCCATTCTTCAACACCAGCCCATGCACCTATTACGTCATTATTCCAAAGATTGACCAAGGCATCAACATACAAGAACCAAATCCCACAAATACAAGTAGAATTCAAGTAGTTTTCTCAACATACCCAATATTCAAGATATAAACACTCCAAATCATTCATGAAACCAAGTTCCATACATTCAGTAACATTTAAATCAACACAACAAGTAGTCATGGGAAATTCACTTGCACATATAAATGTAATAATCACTTATCTTATATCCTTGTCCTTTCCACCCTTGGGCATCAGGAGTTTGTGGTAGTGCACTTTAGGCTCAAAAATGCAACTGGAACTTTTATGTGCTTAATGAACAACATGTTGCACCCTTACTTGGATAAATTTGTAGTGGTTTTTGTGGACGCCATATTGGTCTATTCAAATACCAAGGAGAAGCATGAGGAAAATTTAGTTGCAATGCTCCAACTTTTAAGAGAACACAAACTTTATACAAAGCTTAGTATATGTGACTTGTTCCAGTCACAAATCCATTATCTGGGACACATTGTATCAAAGGAGGGTGTAGCTATTGACCCAGAGAAGATCAAGGCCAACATGGAGTGGCCAACACTGAAGAACGTGATCGAGATTAGGTCCTTTATGGGACTGGTAGGCTACTATAGAAGTTTGATCAATAACTTCTCTAAGTTTGGTTATCCAAACACCACTTTGCAAAAGAAGGGGAAGACATTTGAATGGATAACTAAATGTGATGCAAGCTTTTCTCATTTGAATCAAATTCTCACCAATGCACCAGTGCTAAGAATAGTAGACAGAGACACAAATTTTGTTGTTTGCACATATGCCTACATAAAGGGACTCGGTGGAGTCTTAATGTAGTAAGGCCATGTATTTGTTATGAATCTTGAAAGTTAAAAGAGCATGAGCATAACTATGTAACCCATGACTCAGAGTTGGATGCCATCATCCATGCATTAAAAATGTGGAGGCACTACCTCCTTGGAAGAAGATTCACTTTAATGACTGATCATGGAGGGTTGAATTCACTGGCCAATAACCAACATATAAACATATATTGATATAATTTGCATCCATGCATTAAAAATGTTGATTCAAAAAGGTCTTCAGAAATCCTATATCCATCATCCATGCATTAAAAATGTGGATTCACTACCTCCTTGGTAGAAGATTATCACTACCCTTAGGGATAAGGCCTCGAATTCCGTGCTGTATCATATCAGCTCTACTTGTATTCCACAAGTGATGTACCAGACACCTTATTGGTCCTTGTCTTTGGACCTTCCTCCAGGTCATGTGCCTTCCATGTGACAAAGGGCTATCCCCACACCCTGGGTTACCAATTCATGGCACAATAGTGTATTATGATATACGCTATATTTTCACAATGGTCTCACTTAAGAACTGACTTCAAGATTATACATATATATATGTATATCACTAAACTACTCATTAAGATCAATGCCTGATATATAGGGCATTGAATCCAATCCTTGGGCATGCAACCTAAGTGCCATTCTTGGCATTGTGTATAATCAGTTTGATAGGCTTGTGGAAATTTTATGGGATAATTTATCGAAATCAAGTTCTTCACCCCATAAGCACTCCGTGGATTAACATTACAACTGATCATGGCCTATAACATATTCAAGAGCATGCATGGTTATAGAGAGGTGCACAATCCTCATTAAATAATTAGACACAACCTCATGATCTGGTTAATGACTTACACCAAATTCATACATGCCAACAGAACATATATATGTATATATGTCAAAAACCATATGCATGTATCTTAAGTTTACTCAGTCAGGCTTTACATTGTCACTGAAATTACACAACTGCTGTTTAGTAGTCACTTTCCCAAAATTCACATAAGTTTGCAAAACTGGAACTCGCATACCTGCCGGGACAAGGATTAGGTAGCTTTTATGCATGGAAGAATTCAATAGTATGGATACATTCATACATGCATATATGTGTTCATATAGAGCTATATATTATGGGTACCCAGGAATTCAAGAACCATGAGAAATTCCTATAGCCACACAAAATTGCTTAGTTAATAGGAATGGTATTTCCTATACCAGACATTATAAGAATGCTTCCATATTGCATTGTAGGTGAGCTCAACATTTAGACCATATTTAGAGTCAGATTTATTCCTTCCCATTGCACAAGGAGTACAATAATGCAAAAAATCACATTTATAATAATTTACCAAGCCTTTATCACCATTTTGATAACAATTAGGGCATCAATAATCCATCCACAAAAGTTAAGCAATGCTTCACATATTCAGATGGCAAGCGATTAACTCAACATGTAATCAATTTAACACTAGTTGTTATACATTCCCTCAATGTTTAATCACACCGACTGCACAATGGTATTTAACCTATGCATATCGCACATGCACACACACACACACACACATCCTTTCCCTGCATAAAGCAAATTATTATAGAACCATAGTCACAAGGATCCATTTATCCACATTCCTATGCTGAGAGTCATAAGAACTCCATTCTTCAAACACAAGAGAGCCATGCACCATTACTGCAATCAATGCAAGATTAGCTTAACAATCTAAATATAAATTTCATGGAACATGATACATATGAAGAAACTTATCTTGAATTGAAATTGAATTTGGGCAACTGAGTTTGGGACAAAAACTCTCCACCCAACCACAAACAAGCTGTAGTGAGTCCTCACCTGCAATTGTTACCCTTGATCTAGATTCCAAAGTCTGAGGGGACTTTTGCTCAAAGTATTAAACTCTAACTACTGGTTAAAACATGAATTCTAAAGGTTCTCCCACCTCTACCCACCAATGATTTATGTAGTCAACAATTGCACAGGGAGTCTAGAGGCTTGTTACCTCCACCTTTCAACTATCCATCAATCAATATAATTTAGGGAAACCAAAGATACAAATCTCCACCCTTCAAGGTTACAACACAGTGGTTCCACCCATTTGGGGACTCTAGAACCCATTGTAAAAACAACCATAGCAAAATATACCTTCAGAAATCCTCCTTTTAGGAATATAAGGAAAATTCCTCCACCCCAATCATCAAGGAACTCTAGAGAAAACCATCTCCACCCTCTGGCTAACAGGGAATCAAGAGGCCATTTTTTCTCACCTGAGAAAAATATCTTCATGCTATCTTGTCAACTGAAAATGGATTTCCTTGCTGCATCTACATGTTCCCACTTGCCTTTGAGACCCCTTCTCTTGATCTCTCATTCCCAAATTACCCTCCATCCTTTTTCCCCATCTAGCACAGACTTCAGAACCACCTCCTCCTCTCATACCAGGTTGTTCGAATGATCTTTTCCTATGTCCCTTACAAAGTCCTTCAGATAATTTCTTCTGTATTCCAAAATCTTGCCAACCTCTCCAATTGTGCCACCTTCCTGTATGTCCCCAGGATGTTTGCGTTGGTTAATTTGTTACAGTGTGTGGCCAACACACATTACGAGCTGGTAGTTTGCTCATTTTTTCTTTTTAAATTCTTGTCCTTGTTTCCTTATCTTCTATTGGAAAGAATCATACTTTTTTGTGATTTTCTTCCTGTTGATAAGAAAATACAAATCGTACCTTTTTGCATAGTTGTTAGTTGTCATGAACCAATTCAATTTTTCCACTGTGATGAAACCATAAAATATCCCAAGCAAGTAACCCCTTTAGCTCTGGAATCCATATCCTTTTGACTCAACCAATATTTTTTTATTATCAAATATTTACATTGTATACATTGGTGGAGAATAATCAGGTCTGTCACATTTTGTGCATCTTGATTGTTGAATGATAGTGTTTAATAATTCTTTAAATTACTAAAATGTGTATTAGATTGATTCACCCCCCCTCTTAGTATAATATTAATTATAACATCAATTTTATTTTTGTGTGCGTTAGTTTAACATATCCATTTTTTTTTTTTTTTTTTTTGTAAGTTAAAGACCTTTGATGATTAATTAAAACAAGAGTACATATTACAAATATCTACTATCTACCTCAGTCCGCCATATGGGAAACTATACCAAATGAAGACATGTATAATTTTTGACCCCAAAACAAGTTTATATATTCTTGCCTAGTAAAACAACAGTAGGACTCAAAAAACCATGGCCTATACACCATATAGTAGGTACTAGAAACTAATATAAACCTTATATATATAATATATATATAAATCTTTAGAAAACCATACAAACATTAGCTTGATCATAATTTTATTCATGTGGTTAGTTAGGATAAGGTGGATACTTCCGTAGGCGTAGGGAACCTAGGACTATTCAAGGGAGATAGTCCTTTTCCATGCAAAATATTAGTCTCCAAACAAGCCATGCGATCATCCATATTTTGAAAAAGTAGTTGGAGTTTCTGAGAGACTGAATTCATATATTCCACAGTGTTCATCATTTTTATTTGTCGACGTTTCGAGCCTAGACCAAGACTCATCATCAAGACTGATTTACAGAGAAGAGAAAAGCGAGTGATAAATATGGTGTAGGAGGGCTGATGAGTTGATAAGCCGACCTTTTAATAATATTTAATCTTATTTTTATTTAATTCTTATAATATATTCAT
>APFE031592370.1:3726-16229 GCA_000404065.3 Pinus taeda | reverse complement strand
ACAAAAGCAAAGTTAGTGGCATGGGATCATAATTCAGATAATGAATATAGGATGTCTATGACTTTCATCCAAAGGGTTAGATTTATTCATAGTGAATTTGAAGAAAAATGTGGTGGGGATAGAACAAAAGTTACTGCAAATTTCCGAAAGGAATGTTGTATGGAAATAGGATATCAAATTGAAGAGAAAACCCATTCAAAAGGTGGAAAAGGTAGCAAACATAGTGTCAGAGGTGTTGATAACATTTTTCAATCGGCATTTAGAACTGGAGATATTTGGAGGTTGACTGATGAGATTTTTAGCATGTGGGAAGACATTGCCATTAAAAACCAGAAGGTCAAAAATTCTACGCCATTCATATGTGGCAACAGTATATTAGCTCCTGAAATGAAGCATCTTCCAGACGATATGACTATCAAACCTTGGAGGGTGATGCAAGGAGTGAAAGATGAAAAAATTGTCAAAACAATATTATCTCTTGTGAGGTCAGGGGAATTATCATTGCAGGAAATGTCTGAAGAATTTCAAAAGTAAGTTTGTTGAAATATTTTTATTTATTTCTAGATTATAATTATATTTTAAATAAAACATGTTGTTCTTGGTAGTATTTGTTATACATATCATTATATTAACTTTTTGTTACTTTATCTATGCAGTCACAAAGTTTACATGAAAATTCAAGAGAAAATGGTTAGATTGTTGAATGAAAATAGTTGGGATGATGTCGTACGCAACTATCGAGATTCAAGTTCTACATCAACATTAAAAGTTTTTTATCTTGCATTTAAAAAGGTATCTTGATTTATACATTCATTTTTATTCACCTGTGTACTATTTTTAATTTATAACTTACACATATATTTGTTTGTTTTATAAAAGATGAGGAAGGATGATAATGGAGTGCCAGATAGTTTCAAAACCTTTATTGAAAAAATAAAGATCGAAAGACTGAAGAAGCAACGTATTAAGGATATTCAACTTGATCCAACTCTTAATCATTTCATTTGGAATGGGCTGGACACTATTCAATATCAAGTAATACAAGGTGACTGTGAAGACATTGCTAAACTCATACCTAAAATGGATTATGCCCTAGTCATTGTAGATATTCTCCATGGTTTCAATATTCCAAACATTGACTATGATAGTGACCCTTATACTTATCAAGCTTTTAGTAAAGTGGTTGCGGGATTTGTAGAAGTCACGTCATCACCATTATGGAGATTTGTGACATTTCATTCAGACACACAATTGGCAATGATATTGTGAAGCTTCAAGTGGAAAACAAATTCAAGGATGTAGCTTACATGGTAAGACGTTTAAAATGTATATTTGATTAATATTGAAAATTTTATTTATGTACAAATTAATTGAACTTTTACTATTTCATGTTACAGGAAAAAGTCAAATCTTCTTCACAATGAAGATCAACAATTTATAAATGATTGTGAGTTCATTCATATTTATAGTCGAGCAAAAGATGATAGCCATATCTTTATGATTTTTAATCGGGTAGACAGAAAGAGTCATAGCCAAATACTGACTTATGATGCTATTGTGAGAAAACTAACATACGAAGACAAAGAAGCAAAAGGAGAGAAAGTTAACATTTATCAAAAACCACAATTATTGATTAACTATCTTATAGACATTTGTTCAAATGAAGGAGATTGGGTATTGGATTTATTTTCTGGCTCAGGTAAGTTTTATTATATGGAATTGAATTTCAATATGTTATTCCTTTAATTAATATGTCATTATACTAATTTAGTTCATTATTTCTTTTGTGCTTGATAATTAGGTACAACACTAGCATGTTGCCTTCAAAAAGGAAGAAATTGCATTGCAATTGAAAAAGATCTAATACAGTGCAATTTCATTCAGCAAAGAATTAATGCTCTTCAATTTCTTCCAGATGCAATGCAAGAAATTGGGTTGAAGAAAGGGGACTTTAGTGAAACACGTGTGGCAAAAAAAGCAAAGGAACCCCAACCACCATTACATGGAATGTTTGGAAAGACATACATTGGGAGTTTCGCAGCCATCAAAGACCCATTAGAAGAGGAAAATGGGCAAAATGAAACAGAAAATATTGTGGAAGAAGACAATGATGAAATTTTAGAGGACGAAGCGTTTGGATTACGTGACATTGTTGATTAAATTTAAGTTATGCTTGTAAATCAAGCTTTGTAATGTTTTGACTTTGACATTTTATGAGAAGAATAAACACTCAATTAGGGTTGTTATACGTTCAATATTGGTAATATGTGATTTTTGCAGATTTTTAAGTTAATCATTATTATTTGAAAAAAAAAGGTTTTTATTATTTTTTTGCCATGAAATTCATAGAAAAAGCTATTATTTAATTATTTTTAGTTAAAATTATCGTATAAAAATTGTGATTTTGACATGTCAATTCTAGAAAAAAATTATCAAAACGTGTAGTTTTTTAGTTATATTTATGTTAAAAATGGTTATTTTTATGTCCATTTTTAAAAAATATTGTTTTTTAGAAACAATTATTCCATGTGGATTGAAAAATAATTAAGGATGTATAAATATGTAGACTATCGAAAAGTCTAAATATCAACCTTCTAATTTAAAAATGCAAAACAATAAAAACCTCACGAAAAAAAATTAAAATTAAAACAAAAAACAAGAAAGTGTGAAGAAAACGACCACTTCAAAAATTATCAAATTTACTAAATAATTATTTACATTTTATACATTAAAAAATCTAAAGCCAAAAAACAGGGCTTTTAAAAAAGGAGTGTGATGCAGAATGCTCACTTTTTTAAATCAGCATGAAAATCACTACCATTCTAAAACTTGATGTACATAAAAAAAATTAAAGTGCCAAAAACTATGCTCTAAAAAAAACATGTGTGTTCTGCATGACCCCTTTTCAAAATCAGGTCACTTTTTTGCTATCTCTACGAAAGAGGTAACAGTATCAGTTCCCGTTTCAAAGTTTACATTGTTTAAAGGAGATGTAATGAAATAATGTATTAATATATTGTAGATAATGTATAGTTTAAAGGAAAAATAGATTAATGTACTTTTTATTATTAATGAATTGGTATCAAAGTATTAATCCATTATTAATAATAATAATATAGTACTTTGATCTTTAATGGATTATATATATATATATATATATATAATATATATTATATATATTTATATTAGTAGTAATAAATATGATAATATATTTACTCTAATATATCTTATATTATTGTGTTAATAATACTATATTAAAAATTAATATATTAGGGTAATAAACTAACTATATATGTTAATGTAAAGAGATAAATACCTAAGATCTTAAAGATGAGAGAGAATCAGGAGAAAAATCCTCCTAATTTCAAGACTCTCATTCCAATTGAGGTTATTCATATGTCTTAATATCTATAGAGCCTCTATGAATCCTTTTCTGAAGTAGTGATCTTCCTTAGCAATGATACTAGTCTCATCCAAGAAAATGCATTGCTTAGTGAGGAGGGAATGCTATGCAAGAGAAGAGATGTAAGAGAATTTATTTTTAATGTCAACACAATGCTCTTTTATTCTTGTTTTAAATGATCTCTTGGTTTCACCAATATATATTTTCATACATGAGAAATTAATTGTATAGACTCTTGTGAGCTGATGTTGATCAATGTTGTCCTGAATATATTTCATTTTATGCCTTATTGTTTCTAATGGTTTGAAAATATAGCCAATATTCCTTTTTCTTGGTACCTTAGTTATTCTTTGAGTTACATCATGTATGTATGGAAGGCGCGCCTTCTTGTTGGAAGGTAGCAAATTAGTTAATTTTTTGATGGGTTCATATTCTCTTTTTCTCTCTTGATGGATTTAGAAATGTCTCTATGTTTGTATCATATCCCTCTAAAGGCCTTACTAAGGTATTCCAACTCTTTACCTAAGTAATATTTATCATATATCCTAACAAATCTTAATACCAATGTATTGAGGGTCCTAAATGTTTTCGTAGGATAATGGTGAGAGTCTACATGTAGTTAACTATCAATATGCATCTTTTTTTATGAATACTTGATCCCCTAATTTTCCATCCTCATTCTTAGAAACTAATATGTCTAGGAAGGGAATACAATTATTGTCTTCCATTTCCATTGTGAATTTTATGTCCTTTGATATCCCATTTAGATGATCTAGGAATTTATTGAGTTTTTTTTACCGTGTTTCCATTTTACATTAGTATCATCAACATAATTTTTCCATCTTCTATCTTTCAATGGGTAGTAGTGAATTTATTTATACTCAAAGTTATCCATGTAGAGGTTAGCTACAATAGGAGAAAATGGGGAGCCCATTGCAACACCTATGACTTGCTCATAGTATTCTCCTTGGAAGCTAAAGAATGTTGAGTGAAGTCACAATTGTACAAGTTTAGTTGTCTCAACATCTATCACCTCATAGAGGACTTGGATAGCATCTTCTAAGGGAAACTTTGAGAATTATGAAACTACATCAAAGCCAATTATTAAGTCATATTTTTCCACTTTTTCATCCTTGAGGATTTTAACAAATTTGTATGAATCTTTGCTGAAGGAGTCAGTGTGGCCAACCAGGGGACTTAATTTTCTAGCTACATACATGGCTAATTCATATGTGGGAGAACCAATGGTATTAACAACTGGTCTTAAGGGAAATCCACTTTTATTAATCTTAGGGAGACCTAGGTTCTTGGTGTTATCTTAGTAGTTGGAAGGATTTTTTTTTTAATCCTTTCATCAATATTGGAGTCCTTGATTAGTTTCTTATCATCCTTAGATACCTTGGAGATAGGGTTGATGTTGTATTGTTCCTAGTTCCTTTCTATCAAGAATCTCCAAATCTTCATATTTCATGGTTGTTGGCTTCCTTTCATTTCACCGAATAGTAGAAAATTATATAGATAATCTTCCAATTGTAGCTTACATAAATTGTAGTTTTGGCCATTAAACTTATTAACCCTAGAAACTTCTTCTGCCAATTCTCCCACTACAACTAAAATCCCTTCTTTCCTATAAGCTTTAATCGCCAAATAAATCTTTGGCTCTAATAAAATTAACGAGGAATAAAATCGTAGTGCATAAAAAAATGAATGTAGAAATAAAACAATCTAATCAAGACACCAATATCCACGGTTCACCTGATTTGGGTCATCTCCATGGAAAAATATCTAATCCATACTTTTATTCCATCAAACAAAATGAAGGGATGCAATTTGCATCAAATCTACTACAATCTCCTCTTCCCTCTGTCATAGTCTCCTCCCTTTCAATTACAATGCGTTATCAATAACACACAAATGTGATATAATTCCCTCATAAAAACAGGGTTTCCTTATAAGGAGAAGAAAACCTTAACAGAACTTCTACAATCATCTCTATGACCTAAATGTCCAAATTGACTATGAAATTGCAATATTTTACAGGTAAACTTTAAAAAAAAATCTCTTCATGAGAATTTCTCTTGAAGAATTGGGATGGGGGGCTCCAAATAACTGTCATTTCCACCACTGAACCCTTGGTGATAATAGTAGGTTGGTATGCTCCTAGGTGGGTAGGTGAGTATGTTATTAAGATAAATGAGCTAGTAGCATAATTAGGCTCCACAAGAAACAAAATAATAACAAAACTTTGATAATTGTTTAGTAATTTATGATGGTATGGTTGAATTTATCCACAAATATATTGATTAATACACAATATATAGTAATACATTTATCTCTTTTTATTTCTCACCCCCTCACTCCCTCTCTCTCATCATCTTCCCATCTCATCTTTAGAAGGAAAGAGAGTGGTATAGGAGGAATATATAGGGATATAGAGAACAAAAAGGGGGTTGGGAGGGGCAAGAAGAAGAGGGAGAAAAAGGGGTGAGAGAGAGAGAGAGAGAGAGAGAGAGAGAGAGAGAGAAGGGTAGTAAGGGAGGAAAGGGTATAGAGTGATGGGGATGTGGATAGATAAGTAGAGGGAGAGATTAGGGGGAGGATAAGAGAGAGAAAAGGTGAGTGGGAGTGAGAGAAGAGGTTGGGAAAGATACAAGGGGGGAGAGGGAGTGAGAGGGATGGGAGAGATATATTGTGGGGGAGGGAGGAAATAAGGTAGAGAGAGGGAGGAGGAGGGGCATACTAAAGGAGGTATACAAGGAGAGAGAGAATAGGATAATAGGGAAAAATATAGCGAGTGAGGAAAGAGAGATGGAGAGAGACAGAAAGAAGGAGACAAAGATGGAGAGAGACTATAGGGGAGAGAGGGAGAGAACATGAGGGGGATATAGGGATATAGGGAGATAAAGAGAAGGACGAAGGATGATGGGGAGAGGGTGGAGACACAGAGAGTGAGATAGAGGTAGAGAGGGGGGGAGGGAGAGAGTGGGGAGATGGGTGAAGAGAGGAATTAAAATAAGGGGACGGAGAAACAGTGAGAGAGAGATAGAGAAGAGGAGAGGGAGTAACAAGGAGGGAGAGACGGGGAAGAAAGAAGGTTGTGGGGAGAGAAAGGGATGGAGGGATAGAGAGAAGGAGAAAAAGAACAAGATGGATGGAGATATAATGTCAAATTTAAAGAAAAAGTGTAAGATAGTTGGAGGAATGAAGGTAATGGGAGAGGGAAAGAGTGAGACAATGAGAGTGTGTTAAAGAGAGTGAGGTGGGAAGAAGAGAAGGGAGGATCAAGAGGAGGTAAGGGAAATATTGTGGGAGTGAAAGAAAAAGAAATGGAGGGAGGTTGGTAGGTAGGGATAGAGGAGGAGGAGAGAAGATATAAAGACAAAGAGAGAGTGGGAGGCGGAGGAGTGATGTATGGAGGGGGATAGAGAGAAAAGGAGAGAGGCAAATGAAGAGTGAGGAGAGAAAATAATATGGGGGGAGGAGGAGGGGGATGAGAGAGAGAGAGGTTGGTGAAGAGAGGGAGATAAACAAAGAGAGGGTGGTGCAAATGGGAAGGGAGTGAGAGAGAGATGTAGAGATATATAGAAAAATATGGAGATGGAAAGAGGGGGGTAAAGAGTGATAAATGGGTAGGGAGATAGGGAGGAGGGAGAGATAGGAGATGGGGTGAGGGGAGAAGGAGGTAAGAAGGTAAGAAGAGAGAGGGAGAAGAGGGAATTGGGTAGAGGAGAAATAATGGATGGAGGGAAGAAAGGATGGGGGGAAGAGGGTAGAGGTTGGGGAGAAGAAGAGTGATATTTTGAGGGATAATTCAAGTAAGATGGAGAGAAGGGAAAATAATAAGGGAGATATTATTGGTGGGAGAGCGGGATAGAGATATAGATGGAATATGGAGAGATGTGAGTTTCATGATAAGCAGGGGGGACGGGGAGAGAGAGAGAGAGAGAAATGGAGAGGTGGGAGAGAGAGAGGGCGGGGAAGGAGGGAGGTATAAAGAGT
Source organism: Pinus taeda (assembly GCA_000404065.3). NCBI lineage: Eukaryota > Viridiplantae > Streptophyta > Pinopsida > Pinales > Pinaceae > Pinus > Pinus taeda. The sequence continues at coordinate 8,827 of APFE031592370.1, read as the reverse complement.
GAAATATTATTGGGGGTTAGTGAGGAAAGGATTAATGGAGGGAGGGAGAAAAAGAAGAAGAGGGAGGGTGATCTTATTTAGAATATTATATTATTGTGCTAATATCCTCCTCTGATGAGAAACACAATGCTTTCATTGTACTTAAGGATTCATGATTTTTGGGAAGTGAAATGATGAGTTTTTATATTAATTTATGAGAAATTTAACATAAATAAGAGACTGAACAACAACATAAATATGTATAGAACAACATCAAAATCACATTCCAACATGAACATGATAAAGGAGTTCACCCTCCTGGGCTATGTCTCCTTGGTCCAGCTTCCAATGGCTTGGGCCTCTCTATTATGCTCGAAAGTGTAAAAAAATGTATTTACAACGTTCAAATGCTTCTGAAACCTGCTCAAATGAGTCCAAAAGGTCCAAAAATGGCTATCTAGCCTCATTTTCATGCAACTTGGTGGAAAACTGAAGATCTTATGAACTCTCCTATTTTTCCCACTATTTGCTCCACAAATTGCTCCAAATTCGGCATGATCCTACAAATTAGCTCCAAAAAGCACTAACTGAGAAAATATTTCACCGCGCAGCTGTCCATAATCTGTCGACATTGACTGTCCCATTGCAAATCACAATCGGCAAGAACCAGTAGGCTTATGGTTTGTGAACGTGGGGAGGGGGGTGATGTGCGATTGCGATATGGTGGACCCAATGAAACTATTAACTGGAACTCATAAACTTATCGCATTTGGGATCCTTTCACAATTCGCAATTAGTAGAGTACCGATAGTCTTATATATGCGGGACTCTGTTTTATGTGGTGTGCGATTGCAATCTATGATTTCGATTATCACATCGCAACCCTTCCCTACTTGGGGGTCGATTCTTTAATGCCTTTCCACCTGACCTATTGCGATGTACGATTGTGATTATCGCATCTCACCTTGGTTTGATCTGGGGCTAATTTCAATGCTGACCCACTTGCGATGATTTGCAAAATGTAGGGGGAAATGTTGGCCTGCCATTTGGCTCTTCCCCATTTGTTGAAGAGTGCTACCACATCATCTTTTCCTGCCATATGTCCAAGTCAAACCTGAACTTTGACTTGCTCTAACTTCTTCATACGATCTTGGATTCAAGTTTCGTTCACACTGTTGGAATCAGCATGAAGATCTCTTCGATTTGAAGCTAAGTTTATACATATTATGACACTTTGAGTTTTGAGCCTAATTTTGAGCACTTGATCACTACTCCCCACTAGAAGCATTTTGGACCCCAAAAGGATCGATTTCAATTATCCATTAGGTGAGGGTATAGTTCCCTCACCTTTCCAACCTCTATCAATTTGGTTGTTAAAGGATTTGTACCCTTGAGCCCCGCTCGAATATAATCGATACTTCCCCTTTTCGATTTCCTTGTTCTTCTATCAAGTATAGTATCTTGTTAAAGCTCATCAAAGAATTCTCAAGATAATTCTTCAATAGATGGAATCTTAATATTCTCTCCTTGATCTTCAATCAAAGTAGGCTCATACAACCTTAAATTCTCAACATCAAGAACAACATAAATTTGAATATATGAAAGAAAATCCAACCTAAAGGCATTGTTACCAATCCTTTCCAAAATTCTGAATGGACCACATCTAATTGGTTTTAGTTTTTTACCTTCTCCTTGGAGCCTCTCTTTGTTATTGTGAAGCCAAACTTCATCACCAACTTGAAACTTGTGATCTTGACGATGCTTATCGTGCCTTGCTTTGTATTTACATTGGATTTTCTCAAGTTGTTCTTAAACGTTTTGGTGTACTAATTGGATTTGTTCAATGAACGTCCTTCTTTTGTCTATGTCGCTATGACCTTCAATAGCAACATATTTCCAAAAAATAAAATCCAAAGTACATGTAGGCAAGTATCCCAAGCATGACTCAAATGGCGAAGTTTGAGTTGAAGAGTGCTTGTCTCAGTTGTAAGCCTAAATGTATCACTCTTATGTACACCACTTCTGTTTGTGGATGAAAAGTTGTACTCTTTTTCAATTTGGTGTCCATGAATCCCCACAAGCTTGAAAAAAATTCCCAACAAAGCGAGAATCTCAATCACTAACAATTGACGTGGGCAATCCAAAATGTACCAAAACATTCTGAAAGAATAACTATGTAGTTTGTTCAGCTGTAACTTTCTTTTTACATGGCATCAAAATACACATTTTGTTGAAACTATCCACAACTACATACAAATAATCATTACCTATTTTTGACAATGGAAGACCTCCTACAAAATCCATAGAAACACTCGTGTATGGTCGTAAAGGAATTGGAAGTGATGTGTACAATCCTAACTTCCTATTGTTAGGCTTACTAATTACGCATAATGAACATCCTTTAATAAAACAAGACACACTTTCAAGGATACAAGGCCAATAACAATACCTTTGTAGATATGCCATCATCTTACTTACATCATAATGACTAGCAGTAAGAGGATTATGTGGCTCCCTTATGATGTTAACTCTTTCTCCCTATGGAATACATAGATTGCCAAGATGGTACAACAAGTTATCATGCAAATGATAATCCAATTCCTCTACTTGGTTACCTTGACTCAAGCTTGCACACACATCTTGAAAGCCATTATCTAATGCATATTTCTCAATATATCTTTCATGTAAAACATAACTATGCTTGAGTGAAGTAGCTACACTAACAATAGGCGTAGAAAGCATACCAACAACTTTATTGTAGATACCTTTCTTATACTTGATTATCAAGTGGAATTGTTGAAGAAAACCCATCCATTGTAAATGCCTTGATTGCTGCAACTTTAATTGAGATTGTAAGTATTGCAATGGTTGATGATCAGTGTGAATGATTATTTCCTTACCCATCAAGTAGTGTTTCCATTTTTTCACACTTTGCACCAATGCATACAATTCCTTGTCATATGTAGGATAGTTAATGACTTCACCATTAAAAGTTTCCGAATGAAAACATATAGGCTTACCATGTTGCATGAGAAATGCACCCATAGTGTAGTCATGAGCATCAGTCTAAATCTCAAATGAGTATCTCAAATATGGAAGTACAAGTACTGGAGCTGTATTGGTCTTTTCTATGAATGCATGAAATGCCTTTTACTATTTTCCTCTGTTGGCATTATGGTTCTGGTATATGTTTCAGATGTTGTACTTGATAGCAACACCCATGGCATGGCTCTCATTTTGATGAAAATAAAGAAGTACGCAGGAGAACAGTTCAGGAGGTGCGTACCCGCAGGTATACCATGCAGGGACCGCGTCCTAATACGCGAATTACCCATCCGTGAGGTGCGTACCCCAGTGCACACATTCCAAGGCAGTTAAGCGCCCACACGTGGGGTTTCTCATGGTACTTAGCCAACAGTTTTGGGTTATCATGGTTTTGGTCCGTGGTATTGTTTATTTTATTATTTTTATTGAGCCCCATGATCCTTGATTTGAGGAAGAGCTAGCCTATATAAAGAAAAGGAGATCATTTGGCTTGAGCAATTTTTTTGAGTGATTGAATATCTTAAGATCTGATTTATTGGGTTCTCGGTTTAAATCGCTTGATCTATAAAAGAAAAGTTAGAAGCGAATCTGTGAAGGGCATCTCTTGAGCGCAAGTTCAGATCTGAGCATCTGACTATATTTCAGCCATAATCAGAGGTACGCAGAAGCAGTGAAGGTTCAGTGTGTGGGTACGCAGGGGCATCAAAGAAAAGGTGCGAGTATACGCAGAGGCGTCGAAAAGACAGTGTGTGGGTACGCAGAGGTGACGAAGGATCAGTGCGTGGGTACGCAGGAAAGCTGTGATTCAGATGCGGGTCTTCTGTAGTAGCACGCAGTGCATTTATTCGTTTGAGTGCGTACCTGCTGTTAAGGTACGCGGCGCGATAGTTCTTCTATGTGCGTGCTTATCTTACAGTACGCGACGCGATAGTGCTTTTGGGTGCATACTATACGCAGATCAGAAAAAGGGGGCAGTGCATGGTCACGCAGCACAACAGAAGGAGCTTTGCGGTTGTACGCAGGGAATCAAAGGGTGGAGTGCGTAGCGATGCAGGACTGTGACAAAGAAACTGCGTATATGTTCTAAGATCTTCTGTTGGTTGAATTTTTATGTTGATAAGGTGTTCTGGGTTATGTTCTGTTATTGTTGATCTGGTTATTACAGCTGACTGTATAATTTACATGTACTTTTGATGTATATGGATCCAGTTTGAAAATTTATGAAAAGTGGTCCTTGAAAAGAAGTAGGGGGTTGTAGCTCCCTTCCAGGAGAGATTTGAAAACAAGAGAGAGTTGTAGCTCTCTGCAGGTTGCAGCCTGCGTACTGGTAAAGGACTGCACCAGTACAAGACCATTGTAAAAGGAGTTTCTAATTTGAAAGAAGATAGAGACATATTGCAGCAGGTGGTTTTCACCCACATTGGGTTTCCACCTTATATCTGGTGTTCTTTGATGTGACTATCTGCTTTTCTTGTTCATGCTCATTATTTATGGTATTGGTATGCAAAAATAATTCAAAGTATAAATGAGGAAGGTTTGGTGGAAGAATTAGATAATACTGATTCACCCTCCCCCCCCTCAGTATTATTTTCAAGAATTGGTATCAGAGCCAGGTCCTTCTTAAGAAGCTTGGTCGCTTGAAGGAAGATCTTTTCATCATGAGCAACTATGAGAAGGAAGCATCTATCAGGCCACCGGTTTTTGATGGGACAAACTTCAATTATTGGAAGGTAAGAGTTACTGCCTATCTTCAATCTCTTGGTACAAAAGTTTGGAATATTGTAGAGACAGGCTATGCTTTTCCTTCAACTACTCCTACAGATGCAGACGAGAAAAAGAAGTATGAAACAAATGCAAAAGCAGTCAGTACCCTATTAGGATGTATATCCCAATCGGAATTCATGAAAGTAATGCACTATAAATCCGCAAAAGAGATATGGGACAAAATTGTCACGAGCTATGAAGGAGATGAACAGGTAAAGCGTGCCAAACTTCAAAATCTCAGGATTCAGTATGAGACTCTCAAGATGTATAATGATGAAACTGTGGCTAACTATTTTCTTCGGGTAGATGAAGT
>APFE031592356.1:0-13426 GCA_000404065.3 Pinus taeda | reverse complement strand
CCTGCAAAAACTGAGCTCAATCCCCGCACCCTGAATTGCACTCCCTCCAATTGCCACCAAAAAATCCAAAAACTCTAAACCAATCCCCCATATCAGTTTACTAGCCTAAAAATCCTTGTTCCTAATTGGTCAACTCATCCTATTGACAAAATCCATCGAGTTTTGACCCGAGAGAGCCTTCTCATACCTCGTAGGGCTAGCTACGAGGTGAAATGGTTTGATGTAGCCTTGAGAGTTTGTCTATCTCAGCCTAGGTGAATTCCAAGCGCTAACAGGACGCAGAACAAGCATTTCTTCAGGTTTAGAGCAATCTGATACCTTCGACATGTATGCAATATCAAGCGCAAACTGGCTACATGGCGCTTTACTAGCCCAAACACTGTCCAATCATCAAAATATACCTCCAATAACTTATGAATAAATTCTTCGAACGTCGCGATGACTATGCGCGAGAAGATCGTCGGCACATTCTTAAGTCCAAAAGGCATCACTGTATACTGGAAACATCCCCATTCTGTTGCGAAAGTGGTCTTACTCCTGCCTTCTGGTGCAATCTTAATCTGATGGTATCCACAGAAGCCATCAGTGAATGAATAGGCCTCCTACCCTCCAACATTATCCAGTACTTCATCTGTGAACAAAGTTGGAAAAGGATCATGAACGCAAGCATCGTTAAGCTTCCTGAGATCTACGCAAATCCTTATTTCATCCTTCTACTTCTTTTCTTGAACTACCATTGGACTCACCCAATCAGATTCCTCCATCAGTTCAATAATACCTACTGCAAGCATCTTGTCCAACTCCAAGTGGACCTTTTCCTTGTATTTGGGATTAAGGCGATATGGCCTTTGCTTAACGGGCTTCGCGTTCGGTTTCAAAGTTATTTTCATCACTCCCAATTCTCCTATGATACCTTTCAGGTCTGAAAATTTGGTAGGGAATAAATCCTGATATTCATGGAGCAACTCAGCGACTTTATCTACTGTAGCATCATCCCAGTAATCTCCAAGCTTTGCAAACTTTGGCTCTACCTCTGTGCCAATGTTCACTTGTCTAGTCTTCAATGGTGCGGTGATGCCTGGATTCTCTATCTGCGGTCCCTTAACTTCGCGGTGGCCTTCGGCCTCTGGGTTGTTAATATTCCTTAGATCCTCATCATCTTCTTCAGTGGTCACATTATATCACTCCAACGCATGGCGCAGCTAGGTGCTCCAATCTGGTTGAATCAATTCTAAAGGATCCTGCGGTATTCTAAAGATTGTTATCTTAACCTCTTGCAGCACTTCATCGATGCTTTCGAACCCATCCTCAAAGCTGAAGGTCATAAAAAAACCTTCCCTCAAGATGTCCCACTCAAAAATACCATGGCGGAGCTCTGTTTCCAGGTACCAATTCATAGGAATGACATCAAAAGTGTGACAGAAAATACACACCCACTCTGGCTGTGGTTATGTTCCATAAACCTTAGTCCATTTTTCTAAATGATCGCGCAGATCATTTCTTCCATCATATTTTTTAGTTAGCCGAACTTTTGGGCGACCAAATCACAATCTCATCATTCTCCTGTACTCGTGCCATTAATCAAAACTATCTTTATACGTACCCCACCACCGTGTAGGTGTAGTGCGTAGTGCCAAATCCAGTGCTTGGAAGCGATGCTTCTTTGATACTTCCCTTTCAAATGCATCCATAAATTTACCTACATCAGTTAAACCATCATAATAGGGCAAACTTATTACCTCGGATGATACACAGTGCAGCGATTTAGTCATCATATTACATCACAACATAGATACTTCATGCAACCTATTATGTTAGTGTTCCAATTCCCCATCAGAATTTGATGTACTGGAACTTTCGTGGTCCCGTGCAATACGTCCATTTGCTATCGAATTAACCTAATCTTGGTGTCGCATTACGATTTTATAGATCTAGTCCAAATCATCATCACTTTCTTCATAGTCGCAAACCGGTTCGGTATAGTCGCAGACCGGTTTGGTATAACGCGGTCCTTCTGTAGGGTCCAATAGTACTACTACGCAGAGCGATTTTATTTCAAACTACATCGACTGCTTCTTCAAATTGATTACCCCATCCATGTCGATAGCCCAATCAATTCCCAAGAGCGCGAGGTATGGATTGTTGTAATCAACAATCTCTATCACTTCAAAATTAGCCAACGTGGTCGCACCTTCTATATCTACAGTCACTCCATGCAATCTCACCATAGGGATAAACTTCTATTGATTTTCCATTCTCAATTGAATCAGAGACCACTACAGTGTAGGTCTCCCCATTCTCTCCCATGTCTGTTTAGGAAAAACATTCGCATCCGACCCCAGATCCAAAATAACTTGATCCATCTCATATTCTCTTATTTGTGCGGTAAGCCTCATCTCGCGCCCTATTCTTGTCTTGTGTTTGTCTATCTTTCTGACTGCGCGGTGTCTTTCAGGAGCACCTTCCTTACCAGCACACTTATTTATCAATTCTAGAAGCCCTTTCATCACCTTTCTATCACGCAACAACTTCATTCAAGTCTCCAAGAAAGTGGTAAGCATGGAGGGGTCAACTTCCTCAAATAGCTTGTCCTGACTTCCTGAGGTAGAGGCCTCAGCGAAGCTTTTCTTTGCTTCCATGAATGTTTCCTTCGCGCGCTCCAGATCAAACCAAACCTCCTTTTCTGGAGCCTTGCGAACCCACTCACTTTCTTCAGGTCCCTTTCCTTTATCATCAATAGTCATCATTTCACTTCGCAGCATAATATTCACATTGGGATCCTCTTCGCGAGGCTCGACCCTCATCATCTATAGATTCTAGGTAGGCTACTGAGGTTGTGCCTTCTTCTCCTGCATCCTAGCTATCAGTATAGGGCATTCTTCTATCGCGTGGTCAAACTCAATGCAACACCGGCATGATGGGATCGTCTGGCTCGTACATGCCCGCGCGTAGTGTCATGGCACTCCGCATTTGTAGCAAATAACTTATCCTCGACCTCTACCAGGTCCTCCTCCTCCTTGGCCTCATCCGCACATCTAGTATCCTCCTCGCACTCCCCCAACGCCTTGATCCGGAGGCTGAGTTTCTATTTGCATTTGATACGCGGGCATTCTCTCCATCATCAATTCATAGCTACGGTAGTTACGCTCATTATGGCCCACTGATTTACAGAAATTGCAGAATAATTGTTGCAGCGTTTGTACAAATTTCTGTAGCAAATGACAATTTTTCATTACATGTTTTCCAGCTACCCGACAAATAGCGCACAATAGCGCGGGCCCTGTACTTGGTCTTGTGGCAGCCTCTTGTCTCAGGGGCATTGGCCCTCCCCCTATAATATAATTCGCAAAAATAGGGCAGTGATCTTTATCATGCCCCTGGCTCTTACATTTTAGGCACCAAACTTCTTGGTGCACCTTCGGTCAAGCAACTTTTTCCTTCTTCAAGATCTGCAACTCCAAGCAGAGGTTCTGCAACTCCACCTAAATCTGTTGCACTCCAAAAGTAGCATCCTGGATAGGTGACTTATGCAATCTCATCATGATCTCTAGTGCTTCCGCCTCAGTCCCTATCTTTTGTTACGATAAAGCAACCCTTAGGTGGGGCAAGAGCGAGGATACAAACCATTCGTGGTGCTAACTATCCATGAGATTCATGTTAGCTTTGCGTATTTGGTACTTCAGTCTCTAATCCAGCTCCCAGGGTGTTTCGCCAGGCCTCATCATGATTTCCTTAAATCCAATGGCTGATTGTGATTCAAACTTGGGCCTACCGAATTCCTTATTCAGAGAAGTCTGAGTGTCCACTAACGATGCCAATGGGTTATCGGTGCACTGCTTAATGTACCATGTCAACATGCAATATTTTAGAGAAGTAACCAACTGTGCCTTCTTTATATGATCATCTGTAATATTCTGTGCCATCCATACAACCTTCACAATGAACCAAAACTGATTCGGGTCCTCACTTCCCAAGCCCTTGAAAACGGGTAACTTCATGGTATTCGACATATTGAACAGTGGCGGAGGTGGTTGTGGTGTCGGTGAAGGTGTATGTTGTGGAGGTGAAGGTGGAGGTGTTGTGGGTAGATGAGGTATTCGCAGAAAGCCCTGCTTTGTCAATTGTACAACGCTTCGTGGTGAGGCCTGTACCGCTCCCTCGCCGTCACTCGAAGGAGGCTCTATTAATGGACTGTATTCAGGACCTGCTCTTTCTTGATTTATAAAGATTTGTCCACTTCGCGTAGATCCAAACATCAAGGCAGTGGCATAACCCGCTTTTCACACAAGAGAATTTTAATCCAAGTATTCAAAGATTTCAAATATTTACCTCGCGGTCCTTTGAAAAAGGTCACTCTGCTTCACTATAGCTGACTGAGGTATCAACCGATAATTCTGTCACAAATCCTCCTATGACTCGATCAAGCCAATGATCGATAGCGCGCATGATCTTATCTTCATAAGCTTCCAACCTTCGCACTAGCTCAGGGTTCCACACTATTGGATCATCAAGCCACCACCTTCCTTGGTCGTTTATTAATTTAGCGATCCACTCGTGCAGCTCGATCGGGAAGGTGCAAAAGAAAATTTCATGTATTTCTGTGTATAGATACCTGTCCAACCACTATTCTTTTTTTAGGCGTGGATTTTTATTCTCTTGTGCCGCGAATTCATGGGTATTTCTATCCAACCACTTCTCAATTTATTTCTTTGTCAGATTCCAATGGTGCGACATCACACATCTCTTTATGCAAATCCTAGTCCCGACAACGGATCCATTTGTTGGCTTAGTGGGTCCTGACCCAGGTTCAGAGTTAGTTGCGCCAAACAAATCTCTACACTACTGGCCCTTTCAGCATCAATCCGCAGAGCGCAGACTGAAGTCTCACCCGAAGCAATATGGGGGGATGTTGGGACCAAGTTTCCGCACTCAGAGATCAGCATGATGTCATTTTATGCCCTAAATCCGCCTTCACACAGATCAATAAGCCTTTATGGATTATCGATATAACTCCTTTTAATCAGCCTCTAGACCTCCACGAAGGTCTACGACTGTCTTTCACGGACCTTGAACAGACTAATCAGTTACTTACGCGCGTCGGAGATTACTCTTAATCTAATAATTACTCAGATCAGCTTAAGTGTTTGATAATTTTAACATACAACAAGATAATCTTTGCATAAACATTTAACATCAATTGCATTCATATAACAATATAAATCGAGCAAAATCGCACATCAATACAATATTATTTCATAAACCCATCATTCATCATAGCATAAGTGCATTCATTCATAACATAAGTAAATAGACAAAACACAGGAATTTCTGCAGTAATCTTTATTGATAATCAGTTCAAGCTTACAGACTCAAGACTTGCCTGCGCACTCAGCTGCAGGGGTCCGCGCACTGAGCTGCAAACTCTCCTCTAGGCCTTTGCGCACACAGCTGCAGAGCCTTTCTTCCTACTCTTCTATGCTAACTCTTCTAGACTTCTCCCATAGACAAACTTCATTACTTCTTGCCTTAAACATCATAAGACACACTTATTTATATAACCCCATGGTTCGCGTACCATGGGTAGATCCTCAAAAATTTGACTCAACTTACATAAATAAGGGTAAAACCCTTTATGACTCTTTAACTATCTACGCTGGTGACCACAATTTGCGGAGACTTTACATCTTTATACAACAAAACTTGGGATTTTGCCCCAAAATTGACCCTAGGGGACCCCATCCCAACAATGTTTTAGGGAGGATCTAAGCTGCATATCTGGATAGGTACACTGCATGATTGCCATGTTTCAGGCACTTTGGGGTATGTCACAGGGAAGTGCGAGAGGTGTGACAAAATACTGTGTACTGGTGCACCCCATGGTGATATACTTGGCCTAATGTATCCATTGCCCAACATTTCCTTCAACTGGAGCTTCAACTCTATCAACTCAGGTGTACTCATCTTGTAAGGTGACTCTGATGTCGGAGCTACCCCTGACACCAACTCAATAGAAAATTCTACTTCCCTGTGAAGTGGCAACTCTAAAATATCATCAGGAAATACATCCTAAAACCGTTCTAGAGCTCAAAACATCTGCATCCTCAACTTCCTTACATTTTTCACTAGAGATATGTACTGCAAATAACACACACCTTTTTCTGTGACTACGCTTTGCCTTCATAACTATCACAATCCTAACTAATGTGGCTTTCTTCTTTCCCTCTAAGAATCTTGGTTCCCCATTATCATCCAAGCACCTAATGGCTTTGTCATAACAATCCACCTTGATTCTATGAAGGTACAAACAATCCATTCCCAACAACATATTGTATGATCCCAACGGTAATACATTCAAATGTGCTAACATAGGCATACCATTCAAATCAAATGCACAAGCTCTTACCCAATGGTGAACTCGCTTCTTTGTACCTATAGCCACTTGCACTAACCAAGACTCTGCATGCACTTCTTTATTCAAATCACACTTATCCACCAAGTTAGGACTAACATAGCTATAATTAGATCCAGGGTCAACCAAAATAGAAACAATTTCATCACAAAGCTTACCGTCCATCTCAATGATAGATCCTGATGGTCTTCATATCTTTTATCCAACACTGCATAGGTATGAGGAACACCCTGACCAACATTCCCAACAGTCTACACCTCCTGTGCACTATATATCTTAGGCCACCACCCTGATTCTGTGGACAATCTCTTTCACGATGATCTTTGCAACAAGCCCAACACTCTATGGGCTTCCAGCCTGCATCCATGTTCTACTCCTCAGATCGATGTTCCCGTCCTCTATCAGATGCATTGAACTTCTTAGATGGCATTGCATTTTCTTTATTACCTGTGCCCTGAGGTCTTGTTCGCTTCTTGTTGTCTAGGAAAATCCTCTCTGCGGACAAAGACGATCCCTCTAGCCCAATGTGTGGGACTAGCAACCTACATGACAACCTACAAGACACTTTCCTAAATTACAATCGAAATGAGAGAAGAGGAAGATGGCCTACCTCGTTCTGATGCTATAACGTCCTCCTTTGTTGAAGACCTCGAATTACCTGCACCTCGGCCTTAGTCCTACTGCTCACAGCGTTTGAATACCTGCACAAGAATTCAAAGACACAACAAAGCATACAAGTACAAATATCATAATCGAATATAACCTACTTAACAGATCAAGGAACATTAAGATAAATGATGCATCAACACAAACATTTATGGAAAGTGAACCAACATTTGTATATATTAATAGAAAAAAGGAGTAATCATACAACCAAGCCTCGATGTCAATAAGCTCTCCTCGAGTGAATGTCCTAGTCTAAGCTCAAGCTCTCCAAGCACTCCTTCTCCAAGCCAAATGAGTAACATGTAGGCACAATTTCAGCATGAGGGTGCAAATAGCCAAAGAAAAACCATTTGGGAATGGGAAAAGATGAATATATAGGAAGGGAAATGGAGTTAGGATCTCTCCAAATATAGGAAAATGCCCTCATCTCAAGGAGGTAGCTCATAGGGATAAAGCCAAAGGGCCAAGGAGAGAGAAATCGACCTCATCCACGTCAAACAACCTCCAGCTCGTCATTCTAGAAGCCTCTATATCACGAAGCTTCTTGTCCTTATTGGGAAAAATTTCCTTTTAGGGATCATCATGGATATCCAAGCCAAAAGCATGCTGGCAGGGTGAGGCTAGTGAAGTGCAACTAGCGACCAGCACAGGTTGCTAATGTCAGGGAAGTGATGATCCTCAAATAAGGGTTTTAGAGCCCTTTTCTCTAGGGGAAGCTCAAGGCATTTTTCCATCAGTGCTTTAGGGAGGATCTGAGCTGCATATCTGGATAGGTACACTGCATGATTGCCATGTTTCAGGCACTTTGGGGTATGTCACTGGGAAGTGCGGTAGGTGTGACAAAAGACTATGTACCGGTGCAGCTGATGGTGATACACTTGGCCTAATGTATCCCTTTTCCAACATTTCCTTCAACTGAAGCTTCAACTCTACCAACTCATATGTACTCATCCTGTAAGGTGAATTTGATGTCAGAGCTGCCCATGGCACCAACTCAATAGAAAATTCTACTTCCCTGTGAGGTGAAACTTTGAAATAGCCTCAGGAAATACATCCTAAAACTATTGTAGAACTAGGTACCTGCTCAAAAAATTTGCATCCTCAACTTCCTTACCTTTTTCACTAGTGATATGTATTGCAGATAACACACACCTTTTCTCTGCGACTGCGTTTTGCCTGCATAATTGTCACTTTCCTAAATGATGCGACTTTTTTCTTTCCCTATAAGGCTCTTGGTTCCCCATTGTCATCCAATCACTCAATGGCTTTGTCATAACAATCCACCTTGGTTTTATGAAGGTACAACCAATCCATTCCCAACAACATATTGTATGATCCCAACGGTAATACATTCAAATGTGTTGACATAGGCATACCATTCAAATCAAATGCACAAGCTCTTACCCAATGGTGAACTCGCTTCTTTGTACCTGTAGCCAACTACACTAACCAAGACTCTGCATGCACTTCTTTATTCAAATCACACTTATCCACCAAGTCAAGACTAACATAGCTATAATTAGATCCAAGTCAACTAAAATAGAAACAAATTTGTCACAAAGCTTACCATCCATCTCAATGATAGATTCTGATGGTCTTCTTGTCTGTTATCCAGTGCTACATAGATACGAGGAACGCTTTGACCAACATCCCCAATAATCTGTGCCTCCTTTGCACTATATATCTTAGGCCTACCACCCTGATTCTATTGACAATCTCTCCCGCGAAGATCTTTGCCACAATTAACACTTTATGGGCTTCAAGCCTGCATCCTTGTTCTACTCCTCAAATCAATTTCCCTATCCTTTATCAGATGCATTGAACTTCTTAGATGTAGTTGCATTCTCTTTATTACCTGTGCCTTGAGGTCTTGTTCGCTTCTTGTTGTCTAAGCAAATCCTCTCCGCAAACAGAGACAATCCCTCTAGCCCAATGAGTGGGACTAGTAAAATATGTGACAATCTACAAGACACTTCCCTACAATCTAAATGAGAGAAGAGGGAGATGACCTACCTCGTTCTTATACAATAACATCCTCCTTTGTTGAAGACCTTGAATCACCTATGCCTTGGGCTCAATCCTACTGCTCGCAGCGCTTGAATGCATACACAAGATATCAAAGACACAATAAAGCATACAAGTACAAATATCATAATCGGATGTAACCTACTTAACAAATCAAGGAGCATTAAGATAAATGATGCATCAACACAAACATTTATGGAAAGTGAACCAACAGTTGTATATATTAATAGAAAAAAGGAGGAAGCATACAACCAAGCCTTGATGTCAATAAGCTCTCCTTGAGTGAATGTCTAAGTCCAAGATCAAGCTCTCCAAGCACTCCTTCTCCAAGCCAAATGAGTAGCATGTAAGCACAATCTCAGCATGAGGGTGCAAATAGCCGAAGACCAATAATTTGGGAATGGGAAAAGATGAATATATAGGAAGGGAAAGGGAGTTAGGATCTCTCCAAAGATAGGAGAAGACCCTAATATCAAGGAGGTAGCTCGTAGGGATAAGACCAAAGGGCCAAGTTGAGAGAACTCGACCTCATCCATGCTAAAAAGCCTCCAGCTCGTCGTTTTGGAAGCCTCTAGATCACGAAGCTTCTTGTCCTTATTGGGAAAAATTTCCTTTTAGGGATCATCACGGGTATCCAAGCCAAAAGCGCGCTGGCAGCGTGAGGCTAGTGAAGTGAAACTAGCGACCAACACGGGTTGCCAATGTCAGGGAAGTGATGATCCTCAAATAAGGGTTTTAGAGCCCTTTTCTTCAGGGGAAGCTCAAGGAATTTTTCCATCAGTGTTTTAGGGAGGATCTTAGCTACATATCTGGATAGGTACAGTGCATGATTACCATGTTTCAAGCACTTCGGGGTATGTCACTGGGAAGTGCAGGAGGTGTGACAAAATACTGTGTATCAGTGCACCCCATGGTGATATACCTGGCCTAATGTATCCATTGTCCAACATTTCCTTCAACTAAAGCTTCAACTCTACCAACTAAGGTGTACTCATCCTGTAAGGTGACTTTGATGTCGAAGCTGCCCCTGGCACCAACTCAATAGAAAAGTCTACTTCCCTGTGAGGTGGCAACTCTTAAATATCCTTAGGAAATACATCCTAAAACTATTGTAGAACTGGGTACTTGCTCAAAACATCTGCATCCTCAACTTCCTTACCTTTTTCACTAGAGATATGTATTGTAAATAACACACGCCTTTCTTCTGCGATTGTGCTTTGCCTGCATAACTTTCACCATCCTAACTAATGTGGCTTTCTCCTTTCCCTGTAAGACTCTTGGTTCCCCATTGTCATCAAAGCACTCAATGGATTTGTCATAACAATCCACCTTAGTTCTATGAAGGTACAACCAATCCATTCCCAACAACATATTGTATGATCCCAACGGTAATACATCCACATGTGCTGATGTAGGCATACCATTCAAATCAAATGCACAAGCTCTTACCCAATGGTGAACTCGCTTCTTTGTACCTGTATCCAGCTGCACTAAACATGACTTTACATGCACTTATTTATTCAAATCACACTTATCCACCAAGTCAAGACTAACATAGTTATAATTAGATCCAGGGTCAACCAAAATAGAAACAACTTCATCACAAAGCTTACCGTCCATCTCAATGATAGATGTTTGATGGTCTTCCTATTTGTTATCCAGCATTGCATAGATATGAGGAATGCTCTAACCAACATCCCCAATAGTCTGCGCCTCTTGTGCACTATATATCTAAGGCCTACCACCCTGATTCTGTGGACAATCTCACCTACAATGATCTTTGCCACAAGTCCAACACTTTATGGGCTTCCAGCCTGCATCCTTGTTCTACTCATCAGATCGATGTCCCTGTCCTCTATCAAATGCATTGAACTTCTTAGATGGCATTGCATTCTCTTTATTACCTGTGCCCTGAGGTCTTGTTCGCTTCTTGTCCCATTTTCCTTTGTTCTTTGCATTAACCTTCTTGTCAGCTTAGTCTAAGATCTGCTCTTCGATTGTTCATAGCATTGCTT
Source organism: Pinus taeda (assembly GCA_000404065.3). Lineage (NCBI taxonomy): Eukaryota > Viridiplantae > Streptophyta > Pinopsida > Pinales > Pinaceae > Pinus > Pinus taeda. The sequence continues at coordinate 2,311 of APFE031592356.1, read as the reverse complement.
TAGCTTCCAGATGGCCTCCTCCAATGATCTAGGCTCATCGAACTCAATCCTATCTTTGAATGCAATCGGTAACCCACTATTGAATCACTGAAACTTGTCCTTCTACTCCTTGAGGTAAGGAACATACCTTAATAGCTCCAAGAACATGCTAGTGTACTTATCATGTGTCATCGATCCCGTCTTTAAATCATAAAATTATTTTTCCCTCTCATCAAAGTATCTCTCTGGTTGGTACTTCTCCTTGAATAGTCTTTCGAACTCACTCCAAGTCAAGTCCTCATCGTGAATACCTCTGGCATTCTTCACAGCTTCCCACCAAATACATGTTGTACCTTTGAGACTAAATGTAGCTATTTTGGCTTTCATGTTCTCTGAATAATCATGCAACTTGAAGAACTTCCTCATGCTAAGCAACCATGCCTCTGCATCCTATGATTTCTTCATTTTTCCATCAAATGTAGGTGGCTTTTCTTTCTTAAACTCATCCGGAAAGTATCCCTTGTCACTCCCCCTGTAAGGATGATAACGATGTCGATCCTCATGCCTGTCAAAACCAGAACTAGAATAGTACTTGTGTCTATCACTTCTCCTATCTGGAGTATCCAACAATCTACCATCTCTAATCGTGTCATCTCTTTCTTACTTGTGACCACCATGAGACTGACTACCATATGCCCCATTAGTTTTGTCCTCCTGCTCATGGCTAATCCGAAGTGTTCCTCGTCGCTGCAATTATGACAATTTCTGAAGTATCACTACATTTACCTCTGCTTGTTTCTCCTGTGCCTGTATGATTCTGTCATTGTCTGTCTTACAACTCCTTATTTCTTCCTTTAAGCTTCTCAGTGTGTCTACCAAATCAAAAGAGTGCCCAAAACCACATTGCTCACTAGGGAGAGTCTCGGGAACTGTAGTCTACATATTGCTAGTCATCTTTGATATTCTTCTTACAAGGTATATCATGTCAACTAAACCAAATCACAATAAACCAACATACCTTAGTATAGTTTGGGGAGAATACCTCAACTGCAAGATCAAAACATCAACATAATACATGTATAACATAATCATGATAGCATATAGAAGTATAACACATAAGCATATAAGCATATGACCGTCATTCTAGCTAGAGTCCAGTCATCAATGGATGACCTTATCAACAACACATACCATGACCTCATGCATGACAACAACCACCAAATCACTATACACTTGACCACATGTGAATATTATCATGCATAAACAATGCATAATCAACCATACACTCATGACGGCACACTCCATGGCAACACCATCAACTTCCCATGGTGACCTCACAACAATCATGATCAACACCATGAAAATACAACAAGCACATGGTCTTACAACACGAGAAACGCATATGCAACTGACATGAATGCATGACCAACACACAACCCATCCAGTCCAAGGGGTAAATCACGCTATGATACCACTCTGTAACACCCTCCTCCCACATCTACCCAAGTAACCTGTCAACCGGGGTAAACATGTGACAAGAAGTTACTATGAAATGACTTGACCTCCTAAGTCACCTTAAGGAAGTGGAACTGATGGAAACACACCATATAGATCTTCCACATCAGCAACATGACTCTCATGAACCATCCCAACCTCTAAGGTAACCAGCCCCTGAGCCCTACTGAGTTTTTAGAACAATTAACCCCCGGGCACTCCCATGATATGAGAATGCATGTGTCCACAGGGCTTTGGACGCTCACTCTCATGATATGAGAATGCTTGCATCCAAAGGGCTCTAGATGCTCCCACATCATGGTATGCCAGCGTCCAGGGACTATTCTACCCAGTACTGTGCCAGCGTCCCCGAGATTTGAGCCAATTTTTCAGGCCCAGAGCCCATGTCATTGCCTAGAATTCAATGATACCTTCGTAACAGAAAGATAACAATGGAATGATGATGCAAATGCAATTACTTAAACAAGCTCTTGACTGGACCCCTACTAGCCATGACAGGAATTTCGTCAAACATATCACAAATATGTAATCTACAGGTGTAAACAACAGATCTAAACATATGGGTCTCATACTCATATGAGAATCGCTAAGAAGCATTGATGCCTCAACCACTACAACAAAACCAGCGATTTGCATCAGATTTAGCGCCAGATTTTAGTGCATTTTTTTGTAATTGTGATGAGCAACCTGGCGCTAAATCTGGCTCTATTGTACAATTTTTAAAGCGTCCTTTTTTGCATCTGATTTTGCATCCTTTTTCACTCTAGATTTTGCATCATTTTTTGCACCAAACTATGCATCATTTTTTGTGTCAAAT
>APFE031592342.1:16018-50985 GCA_000404065.3 Pinus taeda | reverse complement strand
GGAAAATGTGAGTTTGATGACTCCCTTTGCATAACTTACAAGGAAACCTAACTTTACCCTTTTTCCCAGGAACCTGACTCTCACTGGTTGATGGATCAATGGAAAGTTGATGAGACGTTTCTGACCATACTTCCAAAACCTTTGAAATACCAGGACAATTGATAAGGAAGTGGTCACCCTTACAAAGCCTACAAGGGTATTTGGGTTTATGATGCATGTTGGAGGTTTCCTGAACACAACTAACACTTACAACCTTGGTTGGTTGGTTGACTTCTTCCTTATCTTGCTTCTTCTTCTTTTTCTTCTTCCCTTTCTTCTTCTTCTTAGCCACTTGGTTACTAGCATCGAGGCTTTTACCAAGTGAAGAGGAAGAAATAGAGGAAGAAATATTAGGCGAAGAAGGTACAAGGTCAACAGAAGGTTGCTGATGTTGAGATGGTGAACTCTGCTGAGGTGAAGAATTCGGTTGAGGTGGAATAATTGGAGTATTTGGGGCCAACTAAGTTGAAAATAACCATATCGTTAAACCTATTGTAAATCTAGGTAATGACAAAGTAGCCGTATAAGGAGGATCAACATTTCCAAAGCAAGGAAAAGTACTAGGATTCTCGTTAAGAGGGGTTCCTTGGTTGGTAAATTCCGGAACAGTTGCCATTATATTCAACTTCAGTGAATTTTATTTAACAATTGAAAACTAAAATTAACAATTCACAATTCACACCTAACAATTAAAATTCACAATTCACACCTATGGTCCTCTAAAAGTAAAAACAAACAAATTAACACGTGCTTTAAAATCTAGGAGTCAAACCACACACAAATAGTAACTTTCCATACTGAAAAAACTAGTTGGTGATGAAATCCAACATCGCAGAATTCAATATAAAAATGGCGGTTGGAACAGTTACCCCGACGACCTGTTTAATGAAACAGACTGGCACAAGTTTCTTCACAAAGCCATCTCGAGTGAAGAGAACCCCCTAGAGAGTCCAAGTGAGTCTAGTCGACATCTACTCCAGGTACAGTGGGATCTTCCCTCCACCGTCACCTTAGGAAAGAATCCTATAGATTATGGCCACTGAGGTTACCAACATAAACAAATATATCTGGGGGAACAGTCTATGATCTGATACACACGCAAAGGCAGAGTAACAAAGCTCAATCCCCTTGAAGGCTCCTTGACATAATCCAAGGTTAACCAACAAGTGACCCCAGGCTCCTCGACAATGGTCAATCCGAGGTTTACCATTTTTAATACATGTATATATGCTATCATTCCCAATGAGGAAGGATTGATTACCTCACTAGTTCAGATATGATCTCGTGCTTGTCCTTTAAGAGGAGCTTTCCTAGAGCATAGATGCAACAATTGGAATTTATTTCCTATCGCAAGATCGACTACTTGTTTTTTTCACTGTCTTGGAGAGTTAACTAAAACCTATTCCAAGACACTAGCCTAAGCTAGATTGGTGGAAAGAGCCCTAAAAATGTAAAAATTACTAGATGAATTTTAATTAAGCATTGTGTTATTTAGGATGTTATTACTCAAAAGGGTAAATGGATATGAAACCAATGGTGCTATGACCCAACCCAAAACTAAATGCAATCGAAGATGATAATGGAATCTTTTCAATGCTATGAATCCTAACTAATGTAAGGAGAGAGTTTCCATTCACTTCCAACAAAGCAAAAAATTGATCACTAAGAGAAAATATAACAAATTCTCTAATGCACTAATGTCATCATGAAAAACTAATGCAAATCAATTCCAAAACAGTTTTTATTTTTATTTTTGTGAGTTAAAAACAAGCATAAAAATATGTAAATTCAAATCAAAGAAAATTGATCTAAATCTATGATTGATTTTTCAGAATGTAAACTATTCAATTGTAATATATGCACAATTCACAATCATATTCTGAAAAGGAGAACTAACTATGCAAATGTGATCTATGCAAGAGGATTCTCAAACACAAGATGATTCTAATGTAATCTAAGAACCAATCAAGTGCAAGTCAAGAAAATTGGGTGAGAGTTCCAAAGATAAAAAAATAAAAACACTCAGAGGCGATTAACACTAATACAAAATTGTGAAAAGACTGAGACAAACCTCCAAGTAATGACCAAAGGAAATCAAATTAAGAATTTCTCAAAAAAGAGACTCAAAACACCCAATTAACTTAATGAACATTGATGAGATGAAGAATTTGCTGAAAGAAACTCATAAACAAGGATTTTTGACAGGACACATGCAGATCTGGGTAGACACTAAAAGCTATAAAATAATCTAAAGTAAACTAGACGAAAATATTTTACGATTTTCAAAAATTTTGATAGGGTCCGTAGGCACCCAGTGAAACCAGGTGTGGTACTGCTCTGTGTAGTAAAGTAACAGTGCGGACAGATCTGCATTGTAACTCAAACAGAACGTGCGGTCCTTGTAAAAATTTCTAAAAAACAAAAAATCAATCCAGGACCTACAAACTACCCAATCCCACACACATCAAGCAAAAACCATAAACCAAAAATCAAGTTTATAAAATCAAAGATAAAGGAAAATTAAACAATCAAATCCCATCCCCAGTGGAGTCACCAATTTGTTAAGCAGATAAATTATTCTTGCGGACAAGAACGATCTCCCTAGTATCAATTGATATCTAGCAACAAGCAGGACAAGCAAATCTACTTTTCTCTAAACATATTTCAATTCATTAATAAAAACTAAGAGGTGTTTTAGACCCTACCTTATATCCAACGCTAGTTTGTGGCAGCCTTGCTCCAACAGCTTCAAAGAGTTTCCTTTTAATAACTTGCAAACACAAACAAGCACACATCAAAAAACACCTATATAGCTAATATAATAAATCATGTTCATCATAGTGATCAAGGAATCTATGAAATAAACCATTAAACATAGCTCATTGAGAAAAATAAACTTGATTGTATTAACTTTAACAAAGAAGAACTTTACAACCTTGGTGCCTTGATGATGTACAAGCTCTTCCCAGGGTCCAAGCAGGAATCTCCTCTACTTTGACAAGCCTCACTCTCCTCCCAATGAGATCAAAAGGTATGTAATCTCTCCTCTCAAAAGCTCAATTAGGAAGACTAAGTTCCAGTAGCATTTACCCTAAAAAATATTTAGCTTTCAACCGCCCAAGTAACCATCCCAAAGCTTCATTTTATAGTGCAAGGGAAGGAGGTTACAGGTCTAGCATTAAAGGGATAGAGTCCTCCTTCAAGGGGATAAGCTCCTCACATCAAGGGGTTAGCTCCTTAAGGAATGAGATGAATGCACCCCCAAGGAGCGAACCTGCCAGCGTAAGATTCCCTTTAGAAGCTTCTAGAATTGAATCAAAGTGAGTTTTTGAGAATAAAATTGCGCCCTTTTAAATTTTACAGGGGTTCGTACCCATAAATGCAGATACAGTGCAGTTAGGTGAGCAGGGGACATGACCAGTGGGTGTGGCACCGCAGGTAAGGATAAGAGAAAGTGTGAAACCAGAGTTTTAGAGATTTTTAAGGACTTTCTCTCATTTCCAAAGCTTGATACGCAGAGCTGAGGTTTAAGACTTGCAAAGGAGGTATGTATGAGTGGTGATAGACTCACACAGTTTACAAAAAGTCACGGTGACAATTTTTCGTGTAACAGGAAACCACGTAGAGATCTAGAAATAATTACTTATATCTTTGCTGCAATATTCAACTTTAGATATACCTAGAACATAAGATATAAAGGATAAGACATGTGTTAGTATTCAGATCTAAACTATACATGATCATACCATATAATGATAATTCATTTTAGTCTTCATCATCCTCGTCCATCGACCTTCATTCACCACATAGGTGCATCCAAAGCATCACATAACCATAACTTGCATACTGGATCTCACACTTCATCAGATATTCATCACTTGCACTTTGGCCTAATGATCTTCTTCTCCTTATATAGGTTTAGGCCTCTCTCAATACCATGGTCCAAAACCATGTAGGACCAATACCTTGGACCCAATACCTGGGGTCAATACCTCCGACCAAATACCATGGATCAATACCAAAATACCATTGACCAAATACCACAGACCAAAACATAGTTTTCCAACATGTACGCACCTTTCCTTCCATGAAAGTTCATGTGTACGTATACACTCCTTTTGTTCAATGAACTTCTGTGTATACACGGGTTGGTCAAGGTCAACTTGCGTATACCTTTCTTTCTTCATTCTATGTGGCCTAAACTGTAATTCTTTGCTATTAGCTTGCTACACTATGATCTGTCATCTGAGTGAGTTTCCATTAAGTACAACACCTGTATCGTACCTGTATCATACCTGTATTATAATGCCAACAATCTCCCCCTTTGCACCTGATGGAAACAACCACACGAATTCACTCTCCCCCTTTGACATCAAGGGCAAAGGGTGAACCAAGATATTCTCTCCCTTGATATACATTCTGTTATCCATACTACCCGTGAGTACATGCTGAAATATTTGATTGAGCTCCCCCTTTTTATATGCTAAGATGTGTCAATCCGTCCATGCTCCCCCTAGACACATGCCGAGTCATGATAGTCATTAGCAACTATCATACACCATATATGATCTATACCATAATCATCTATCACTAGCATCTAGACCTGTAACCTGCAATACCACTCTCTTGGCCAACCAACAATAAGTAGCAAGAAGTATAATTTAGCAACATAATCATCATCGCTAAGGAGTTCTAACCATAATGCCAACAATGCCTTATTCGAGGCATATGCTCCCCCTGAACTTGTGCCCAACAACATATACCATGACTGGACCATATCAGACTTCTCTTGCTGAGTCTGTTCTGCTGCTTTTTCTTCAGAGCTCCATATACATGACTCTGCAGCCTTTAACTCACGTATATACATGACTTCTCTTCATAATATCTACGTATGCAAAATGGAATACTGAAGGTTTGCACTTTCAACTTTCCATGGGTCTGTTATGTCTGACAACTGAGTTATGCCACATCTTTCTGGCACTAAATCTGTCTCCTGGGATTGAGATGATGTATGCTCTTTTTTCTTTGGTGTTTGAATTTTTCTTTTGCATTCCTTTACTTTATGTCCAAACTTCTTACATGCATAGCATCTTACATGTTTCATATTCCTTTTATTGCAATCAATAGCTTTGTGACCAAACATATTGCAAGCAAAACAATATCCCTTAAAGTACCTGGAATGTGATGATCTTTTTCTGTGATGGTATTGAACCATTCTACTTCTGTATTGGGCTGCAACATGCCCAAGATTATGAAATTCATAACATTCAACATTATTCATCGAAGGAAATAACCATCTATCACTTCCATAGTTAGGAGAAAAAGAATTTCTTTGAAGAATTTCTTTCCTTGGTTGTTGTTGGGGTTGACTTCTTATCTCCTTGTTGAGCATTTCAGGTTTTGCGTTAGATTTCCTTGCCTCACCCTATGAACTAGATTCTCCTTCAACAGTTTCATAAAAACCAAGACCAGTTTTGATAGCAGGGGATCTTTGACTACTAAGAATATCATCCAAAAACTTAGTACTGTCTTGAAATCGTAACAATTTATCCTTTTCTTCTAATTTACCTTTTAAGATATTTACCTCAAACTGATGTTGTTCTTCCTTTTCTAGAAATTTTTTCGTTATGTTTTGTTTAGCTTTTCTTCCTTCTTCCACTTGTTGCCTCAATTCGAGCACTTTATGTTCTTGTTCTTTAAGAGCTTCTTCATTATGCTTCTTTGATTTTTCAAGACCTTCTTTTAGAGAGAGGATCTTAGATTCAAGTCTTAGGATTATTGTGCTCTGATCTTTTACTACATCCTGTGGTTGCTCCCTTACTCTGGTTATTGTCTCCAACTAATCTTTTAATCTAGTAACTTCTTCTGTTTCTACGTCTTTATTTTCATATGCCATGAGAAGTTTAATTTCTTGATTATCTTCATCACTATTGGACAAGCCATCACTATTATCATGAGTATAATAACTTCTATTGCATTCTCCAGACATCTTTCCTTTTTTATGAGGGCATCTAGCATCATAAGGACTAACTCTACCACAAAAGAAACATTTGAAAGGTAGCTTACCTTTGAACCTTCCAGATCCCCGTTGGAGATTATTGACAAAATTTACCTCATGTTCTTCTTTTGAAAAGTATGCTGATTCATTGAGTTTTTCTTTTCCCTTTCTTAATACTTTAAATACGGCTTCTCTCCTATCTGATGGTCCTCCTTTTGTCATTTTAAAAGCAGTTAAGATTCCGTGAAGCTACGTCATAGTGATATTTTTCAAATCCTCCTTTTCTTCTATGGCAGACACTTTGGGTTCAAATTTAGTAGAAAAGGATCTCAAAACTTTTTCAACTAAGACAACTTCATTAATTTATTCACCCAGATTCTTCATAAAATTGACAATCTCATCTATACGTAGGAAGTAATTAGTTATGCTTTCATAACCATGCATCTTAAGATTTTAATACTGAATTTTGAGATTTTGAAGCGTAGCACATTTTACCTGAGTGTCTCCTTTGTAGCTCAAAATGATTTTGTCCCATATTTCTTTGGCTGATTTGAGCTGCATGACCTTGACAAACTCTGATTTTGACAAAATTGCCAATAAGATAGTAACAACTTTGACATTGATTTCATATTTCTTTCTACCTGCCATATCTGTAGGAACTGCTGATGGAAATGTATATCCTCCTTCCATGATTTCCCAAATATCTGTTCCAAGAAATTATAAATAGGTTGTGGTTCTTATCTTCCAGTAAACAAAATTTCTCCCATCGAAGATTAGTGGTCTGATGGATGCCTCTCTTTCTTCGTTACTCATGATGATGGATCTTCCTTCAAGTGATGAAGCTTCTTCTGAAGGACCTACTCTAATACCAATTGTTGGAAATAATACTAAGAGGGGGGTGAATCAGTATTAGAAAATCAATAACTTTTCATTTCCATATTCAAATTCATATACGCTACTTCAGTTAAGGGAACCCGCATGTATACGCAACTGTGTTTAAGGAAACTAGCATATATCTAGTAAACTTATGAATCAGTTAATCCATTATATTTTGAGCTTTAACCAGTGCATCAAAACTTCATTAACCATATAAATAGTAAACAGGTGTAGTAAAATAGAAAATATCATCACAGATAAGAAGCACACATGAACACCATGATATAAGGTGGAAACCCAATGCGGGACAAAAACCACCTACTGCCGTCTTCCTTTAATATTAGAAAAACATGTTTACAATCTTGTACTAGCACAGACTCATACCAATACGTAGGTACCCACTTGAAAAAAGCTACAACTTTCTCTCGTTCTCCAATGACTACTGGAAGGGAGCTACAACGCACTGGCTCTTGTACTAGCTGATATATTTACTTTGTACTAGTCGATATGTTTACTAGTATGTAGGCACGGGCCTACAATCTTCTCTTTACTTCTAGGGACCACGTTTCATAAATTTTCAGATTGGATCCATCAATACATAGCAATCACCAATGCAATACAACCATCAACTATATCTACATCATCAATCTCTAAATCACCCTACATTGAATCACTGAAACCCCGTCAACAAAGCACAGTCACCAGCAGAACCCAGAACTCTACAATAACCACTAGAATCAATAGCGACCTCAAATATCTAATCTCATCATGTATACACTAATTGTATGTGTCGAACCAATGTGTATATGCTCTTTCACCAAAGGGAACCCACGTACAGATCTAAAAATAATTACTTATATCTTCGCTGCAATATTCAACTTTAGATATACCTAGAACATAAGATATAAAGGATAAGACATGTGTCAGTATTCAAATCTAAACTATTCATGACCATACCATATAATGATAACGCATTTTAGTCTTCATGATCTTGGTCCAGTAACCTTCATTCGCCATATAGGTGCATCTAAAGCATCACATACCCGTAACTTGCATACTAGATCTCACACTTCATCAGATATTCATCACTCGCACTTTGGCCTAATGATCTTCTTCTCCTTATATAGGTTTAGGCCTCTCTCAATACCATGGTCCAAAAACATTTAGGACCAATACCTTGGACCAAATACATGGGGTCAATACCTCAGACCAAATACCATGGACAAATACCATAGACCAAAACTTAGTTTTCCAACATGTACATGCCTTTCCTTCCTTGAAAGTGTGTGTTTACGTATATGCTCCTTTTGTTCAATGAACCTGCGTGTATACATGGGTTGGTCAAGGTGAACCTACGTATACCTTTCCTTCTTCATTCTATGTGGCCTAAACTGTAATTCTTTGCTATTGACCTGTTGCACTGTGATCTATCATCTGAGTGAGTTGCCATCAAGTAAAACACCTATATCATACCTGTATCATAATGCCAACACAAATTTGGCTAAACTGCCAAATAAACTACTAGATTTTCCTATTTCCCTAAGGATGCTTCCAACTCATTCATGTTGGGGTTTTGAACTTTAGTGCATTGGTGTTTATGGTGCCAAACCATCAAATTTAGCCCAATAGCGCCAAATTTCAAAGTTGTCTAGTAATCCATGTGATAGGATACCATCAATGCTTTAATGAAGACTATATATTAGCCATGACCCTTGGTCACAAAACACTATGAATCCATCAAACCTAACCATAGTTTCACCCTTTTCATTGTAGCCCCGAGGGCTTAAGCATCATGTAAAAGCATTTGTGCCCTCGATTACCTTGTGCATACAAAACCAATTCCTAGTTTCAAGCCTTTATCCCCCAACTTTATTCCCCTAGGAATAAAAAATGGAGCATGATTCCAAAATTTCATGGTCAATCCTTCGACATTATGTACTAATGGGATCGCTTTCCAAGTCCACTTATGCACCCCCAATTGGACTATCACTCTAGTTGTATGCCACCTCATCTGACACCATGTCCTAGAGCTACATTAGCCTAGAGAAAAATCCTTCCATCTAGATTAGAAACCGCCAAGGTGCTTGGACTTTTGGGGTTAGGGGTAACGTTTCCCTATGAGACCTTGTGCCAAAAACATGTACTAATCACAGAATAGTCAAGGTGATATATCTTTTCCACCTGGATGACATGGTATCTTGAACGTATATCCCCGGTTTTTTCTATTTGTGCACCTTCATAAACATTTGGGGCCATTCTTATAGGCTAATGTGTCTACCATGGTGATGCCACCTATACTCCTCTATCGCATGTCACTCACTGGCTACCATATGTTACCTATTGTTAGCCCACTTAGGTACCTGAAAATGTCAAATCTACATGCCATGTGTCATGTCTCCATTGGTGCCACATGTCTCATTGATGTCATGTTCATTTCATCATGCCAGTGTGGCTCCACACCACTATTTAAACCAATCAAAATGTGCCATGTGTCTTCACTAAATTTTTCCATGTGGCCATCAAAGGTATGGACACAAGGGGATTTTGTGCCATGGATTTTCATGATTTATTTTTTATTTTAAAAGGGTCGGAATGGAAATTTTGTTGCAATTAATGGTGATATTTCCCATTACCCTAAATCCATCTCCCCAAAAAAATTCAACTAGGGATCCCTTTAAATATTCTAGGGAAGGCCCTCTAAGCTAATGTGTCCCATGGGGTCCTCCATCTGCTAAACAATGCTCATTTCTCAACCACTTGTTTAGCAACATCCTATCCCCGGGAGTTGTTCGATGGGGTCCCCGCATTATCTTCACGCACCAATCATTGGTTCCACATAATGTACCTTGTCACTCAACGAAACAATCTCGGCACCTTATCACCCCAACGAAATAACTTGCACCTACCTTTAAAACTTCAAGGGAATCACTTCTAGGGTTTGTTTCGAGGGGGTTATGTGGACTCCATGGGAACAACCAATATCCCTCTTGAGCTTCTTATTGGTCCATTTATGTGCCTATGTGGTTGTCACATGTATGTTGATTGTGTTAAGGGGCCCTTAACCTTAACCAAAATTGTACTTTTACCCTCTGAACATTGACCAGAAATATCTTTTGATCCAGGAGAATTTTTTTAGACTTCAATATATGGTTGGAAATCGTTTTCTCAGGTATATCCATATGAGAAATCTATAGAGACACTTAAATTCATCTTGGGAAATAGAAATGGCTCCAAATATTATACACCTTGACCAGTCTTCCCATTTCTTCATTTCCCATCAATGAAAACTTATATCTAACGATTAATATGCTTAACATTCCACTATTTGATCTAGTGAATGTTGATTGTAATTGTGTACTTCAGCGCTCCCACTTAATCCTCATAATCTCTTTGAGCCAAGCAACAATTTCACACATGTATCATAAATCGTTGTGAGACTCTTATATAAATGGTTGGTGGCATGTGTTTACATTCGTATATGTTAAGGAAAAAAACTATTTTGTTGTCTTTAACATACATCTTATTTGAAATTGTATATCATTTACTCTTTCATGATAGTTGTTGGTTGTAAACTACTTTCCAAGCAATACACAAATATTTTATTTCACTTGTATCTTTATTAGAGTAATGCTAACATTCTTCTTGTAAAGGTTCATGTCAATTATTCTACTTGTGGTATTTTTTTGTGGGAATTACTTGTAATTATTTAAAAAAACTTTTTTTACTTGTATTCATCAAAATTTATATTAGTTTTCTTATGTGTCACTGATTTAGACCAAATCATATCATAAGCAAGCAAGATGGTAGTCGGGCCAATATACCAGATGGGACTCCTATTCCAAATGGTGTAGAGTCTAGATGGGAATTTACACCAAGGATATCCCCTATCATTGGTGGACGATGAACAATATTCAGATGAATACAAAATTAATGACTTCATGCTCATGGCTATAGAAGCTTAATATGAAGAACAAGATGGATATGGGATAGGTGAGGAAGAGGCGATAGTAGATTTGGAAGGTGAATTAATAAGTGCCTTGGAAGAAATCAATATAGTTACAAAAAGGAATAAGAAGCAAGAAGAGATATTGGTTAAGTTCGGAAGAGAAGAGGACACATAAATATTCATCACTTCTATTAAAGCTAGTTTTGGAGAAAAAAAAATAAGATTAAAGATACCATGTTACAACAGCTAAAAGATAAGGGAAAGGAATGCGTAAAACTAGAGGAAGAGATACTCTCCCTTAGCAAGGAATTGGTGAAAACTAAGACACATTTGAAATAGAACTTAAATTACATTAAGGGATCTAAAAATTAGATGAAATTCTCAGTTTTCATATATCTCCCCTCATCAACAATGGTTTGGGATATGGAGGATAGATAAGCACAAAGAAACTTAAATACAAAGAACTAATCAACTTCATTGAAGAACTCAAAGGACACAACAATAGTAATGATAATTATAAACAACAACAAGTGAATGATAGTAGGGAAATAAAATAAAATGATGGTCAAATTTGACAAAGACAATGAGAATAAAATGACATAAATACAATAAAGGATAGTAATAAAACTCAATAACAACACGGGAGGAAAAATGATAGAAATTTGAGCAATGAGAGAGGTCAAGTAAGAAATAAGTAGAAGTCTTATCTCCCTCAAAGAGAAAGCCATCAATGAATTAGAAGACCATATCCTCAAAGAAAATTGCACCCATGTACCAAAATATCTTCTATGGTTACTATTAATCATGTACGAATTTTGGTCATAAGGCTATAAATTATAGATCTTATCTTAGAAATAATCAGACATTTAGAAAATAAATGAATCCTTTTAGTCTACAAGAAATAGAGATAGTAGATATATAAACCCACAAAAGGAATTATCGTAGAAAGAGTAATCCTTTTGCTTGTTTATTTGATTATAATGAATGTTATAATTGTCATAGTTATGGACATAAGGAAATAGATTGTAGAATCAACAAAATTAGATAATATTCTTGGATCAAGAAAGAAAAAGAACAACCTAAGCCATAGATGAATAAAAAGGAAGAAATAAAATAAGAATGTGGCATTATTTCATATTCCCAAAAGTAAGGCAATCATTGATATGTGGACAATGTATTTTTGTAACACTTCCTCCCATCCCCTTGTACTAATTCGTGATGTGGAAGGTGTTGCCAATGTCTTAGGCCAACCTTCATCATCTATCATGAAAGTTGGGTTACAAAAATGATCATTTTTAAATATTTTTAGAATTAAAAGAAATATCATCGCCATCGCATCTAGTTCGATGAGATCTCTCTGAAAATATAATATTTTTCCTTGATCTGAGTCCCAGATCAAAATTTATTCTAAAAATACTTTCAATTATTATTGATGGCCATGTCATGATTAGAATGCCACATGGAACCTATGTGGCTTCAGTTATGGTCTGAGTGGCAGTGCCACATTGGCCTATGGTTCCACCCAGCTTGCAATAATTTGGTCTTGCTTACCCAAGTTACTGCCATTTGTATATGAGTCCTAACCATAGGATGAGAGTCCTGTGCATAATGGAGCCCAACCAAAATGCTCATGTTTATTAGAAGTGGGCCCACCTCACATAATAACTCACAAGTCAACACAGAAATTTCCCAATGATCATAGATTGCATGCCTCATGGGACTAGCTTGAAGTGCTCCTCCTTAGGTCAGGAGTTTCCTTCCACTCCTTTACACTCATAGTGTGGACTGGCCTCCAAAGGCTAAGGCTACAACAGGGTCCAACCTCAAACATCCCATATTAGTCATTTATATTTTGATGAATTGAAGGGTTATGGAAGAAATGTCCCAAAAGTTTAAGGCTAGGCATGTAAGGGTCCTAATTACATTTCAATCATAGAAACAACCTTTTACATAAATCTAACAAATTAAATGCAAGTATGTGTCTAGTTTTATCTTTTGATCTCAATCCATAGATGACTTTGTTCCAAGTCATATGTTTTCATTACCAAATTGACCAATTTCTCCTTGCCTACTTAGGATCAACCTCTTTAGTTCCCTGATCTAGAGGACTTTGAGATCAATGTCTTTTGGCCCTTGTGCTAAAAACTACAAGAACAGTGCTCAAGTTTTCTATATATTCCATTGAGTCTTGAGCCCTAGGCCCTTAGATTCCCTTTAGATATAACCTCCATTCATTGTGGTTTTACTTCTCATTTTTCCTTCTCTCTCACCTCTAAAAAGAAAAGAAAAAAGAAAAAAAACTATTTCACCCTCTTCATCTTCATATAGTGAAGAGGTTCCTTCCTCTTCATGAAAACTCCCACTACCTCTCTATAAAATATCTCTTGATAATAAACTCCTAGGAGGTAATAGCCCTCAAACACAAGATTTTTTTATAAATAAATAAATTATTTAACATCACCTTCTGACAGGGTGATCGCATTGATTGGGAAGGGACGTATGTTTCATTAAGATTACTTTGAATGCTTAATAAGGTCCTTTGGGTGGCCTTGGGACCTTAACTTGAATTTTTTTATGTTATGGTTGCATTGATACACATGGAATTTGATAATGTCCTATGTTGGTCTTTGATTCTTGGATCGAATTCTTGCCTAAGTATGTGGGCCCATAGTCGCTTGGATATACCTTGGACTTTGACAAAAATATAAGATTTGGATTTGTTTTATTGAAAATATAATCTCTATTTATATAATTTTATTGTTTTTTGTTTCTTTGATTATTATGATGTTTTATATCGAACTTATAATCAAATATTATAAAAATATTTTCTAAGCATATTTTAAACATTATATCTATGTACTATTTTCAATAACATTAAAACAACATTTTTATACACTAACAAAGTTCTAGTTATTACATACAATGTTTTCATTAAAACAATATTTAATTCATTTATCCTTTACTTAAATATTCTTTGTAATTAATTATTATGTATACTAGTGCAATGCATGTGACACATTCATATGTATCTATAGCATGCATGATAATAATCATATTTAGCTATGTGTATCCATATTTCGCTATGGGTTCACCTAACATATTTGGCTATGGTGAGAAAATACACCTACAACTTTGCTTTTACATTCAATATTAAAGTGTTGTCACTAGAATTATATCCATCTCATCAATAATAAGAAATATGTTGTCTTTAACATAATCAAATTTGTTGCTAAGTAAAACATAATATTTAGACATTTTATTCATAGCATAACTGACACTGGTATCCATGTACAAGCAACACACACACACACACACACACACACACACACACAAACTATATATATATATATATATATTTTACGTGGAAAAACATAATCATTTGAAAATAACATTCTCATGGGTAATTTTCCATAGCTATAGATAAGTTCAAAATGACAAGTCTTATGTATCTAGCTAAATAAAGTAAAGATATACAAAATAAAGCTTTTAAGTATTTCAAAATTTAAAGCAAGTTGGGATAATTCTAGCATATGGTCTATGTGTCTTCTCAGGTAGCATACCTAGGACCATACTTGTCTCCTTGGACCTTAACTTGGTCCACCAGGTGGTTCTTGAGATGTGAAATCTTAATTTCTAGTATATGTAATGGTTCGACTAAAATGGTTCCCTTGTCTAATGCTTGTAGTTCATTCCATTGAAGGTTATGAGATTCGTCTAGAGTAAAACCTGAATTTTGTTTTGAGTGGAGAGTGGAACAATGGAAGACCATGGTTGAGGGTTTCGGCACAAGATTTTCTCCATGGATGGATGCAGAGGAGGGAGCTCCACTCCCTCCTACAGAGAGGTAGTGGTTAACAAGGGCAAGAGACCTCCAAAATTAGGCAGAGGTAACACGATGGAAAGAGGAAAAAATAGGGAAGAGGAAACAGAAAGTAACAAGGAGAAGGAGAATGATGGCACAAAAGACAAGGAGAAAAATGACAAAAAACAAGGAACAAAAGAGAGGAAACAAAAGGGACCATGCAAGCCCAAAGCCAAAATCAATCCCAGAGTAATATTAAATAACCTAGAGCTACAGGCCCACAGGGAGCACATGCAGACTTATGTAATCATATGCAAATTCATGGGAATATGGCCCACCAAAAAGGCTTTACAAACACAGATCAGATACCACTAGAAGCCTAAAGGAAGCATTCATCTTCATCTAGGATCCAAGGGATTTTTCACTATGTTGTTTGCAAACATTGAGGACAAAGACAGAGTGTTTGAAGGTGGGCCCTACTTCTATGCAACAATACGGCTCTATATGCAGCCGTGAATGATGAACTTTGTGCTAGAGCGGGAAACCTTTAGCTTACTCCCGGTTTGGGTAAGACTCTATTCGCTACCTCTGGATTATTGGCAAATAGAATCACTAACAGACATAGGCAATAAATTAGGGAGGTATGTCAAAACTTCTAAAGCCACAAGAAGGGGAAATATACCTCCTTTGTAGGATTTGTGTAGAGATGGACATATCTGGAGCACTTCTGGATGAGGTCATATTGGAGGTTTATGATGAGGAATGGGTGCAGATGGTTGACTACGAGGATATTCCATTTATATGTCCAAAATGTCATGAACACAGGCACCTTCTTAAAGGCTGCCCTCTCAGTAAGGCAGAGAACAAAAGAAAACCTAACACAATGAAAGAAACATATGGCTTTCACAAAGTAGCTCACAAAGGTAAAAAAAGCAAAAAAGGGCCAAAAAACACCAAAGTGGAGACCAAAAGCTGAGGCCAAATCAATTCCATGTTCTTGAAGAGGAGGAAGATACAACAACTGAAAATCAAGTAATGAAGGATGGATATGATAAGCATGAGAAGGTGGACAATATTCCTACTTTGAGGAGCTCTCAAGAAGCTGACCCTAAGGAACCAAAAGAAAAAGAAGATGAGACAATGCATGATGTGGAAGAACCCATGGATCCTATTGATCCTCCTCTGCCTGAGCCTTCCTCTTCTAGGAAGAGGCCTCCATGGCTTAAGGGGACACTTGATGATCCTGAAGGACACACCGCACCCCGAGGAACCTTCCGTGAAAGTAAGAAGTTGAACATATATCAGGGATACCTGACCATCATGATCATGATCATCCAAAATGAGCCTTCGTAATTTATAGAAGTCCTCAAGCATCAAGTATGGAAGGATGTTATGATGGAAGAATATGAGTCTATAATGAAGAACGATGTCTGGGATGTCGACCCCAGACCCCAGGACAAAACAATTGTCACTTCTAAATGGATTTACAAGATAAGGCATGCAGCTAACGGAAGCACGAAAAAGTATAAGGCTCATTTTGTTGGTTGTGGCTTCTCCCAGAAGGAAGGTGTAGACTATGATGAGATATTTGCACCTGTTTCCCAATATACCACCATTTGCTCAATCATAGCCCTTGCTGCTACACTAGGATGGAACCTACATCAGATGGATGTTAAGACTATGTTATTGCATGGTTCAATTAAAGAAGAGGTCTACATGGAGCAACTCGAAGGATTTGAGATTTATGATCAAAAATCTCATGTGTGCAGGTTAAAGAAGGCCCTCTATGGGTTGAAGCAGGCACCCCGAGCATGATATGAAAGGATCGATAGCTACTTGATGAAGCTAGGATTCACTAGGATGAAGTGGACCCTAACCTTTACTTTAAGGTTGTAGATGGAAAACCTCTTATACTGGTGTTGTATTTTGACAACCTCTTTCTAACACGTGCAGACCCTCTCATTCACAAATGTAAGAGGGAGTTGGCTTCTGAGATTGAAATGAATGACCTAGGACTGATGCACTATTTCCTAGGACTTGAAGTCTGGTAGAAGCCAGGGGAGATATTCCTATCTCAAGGAAAATATGTGGTGAAGATATTGGAAAGATTCAGTATGGTTGATTGCAAGCCTGTTACTACGCCAATGGAGCTTGACTTCAAGAATTTAAGTGGTAGTGTTGTTGGATCTATCTTATGAAATGCCACCGAGTATCATCAACTCATCAGAGCATTGATGTTCTTAGTGAACTCCCATCCAGATATATGCTTTTCAGTCAACACGTTAAGTCAACATATGGTTGAACCTCACCACATACATTGAATTGGTGCCAAAAATCTGTTGAGATACCTTCGCAGCACAATCAATCATGGATTAAGATACACTGTCGGAGATGTGAGACTACTTGGATATACTAATGTTGTTTGGGTAGGTAGTGTGGTGGACGATAAGAGAACTTCCAAGTGTTGTTTCTCCTTGGGGTCTGCTTCGATATCTTGGATGAGCAGGAATCAGAAGTCGGTGGCTTTGAGCACCACCGAGGTAGAGTACATTGCTGCGAGCATGGCCACCTATGAGGCAGTCTGGTTACAAAAGCTCTTTAGTGAGCTATTTGGATTTACATTGCATACCACCATGATCCTATGTGACAACCAAAGTAGGATTTGTTTATTAGAGAATCCCTTATTTCATGATCGCTCTAAGCATATCGATATCAAGTACCACTATATTTGATATATGGTGTAGCGGGGAGCTATAAGGCTCCAACATATCAATACAGATGAAGAGGTCGCTGACATTTTGACAAAGCCCCTAAGAAAGGTCAAATTCCTAACTTTCTGAGAATGACTTGGTGTCACTCGGATACCCTCTAACTAGGGTCAAGTATGATGTACTAAGCTCTGGGAGCTCTAGGGGGTGTGGGGTACTTCCTAGAGTGACATATGACCACAAGGCGACTCGCCATCCCCTGTTGGTGCACCTTGTATAGGGTAAAAGGTTCAACCTTACCGTATGACACCCCATGGCGACTATGGAACATGATGTTTAGTTCTCCTGTGGGCTAGGATGATTCGTTTTGCATGGTGTCTATGGAACAGGATGATTAGTTCTCTTGTGGGCCTAGATGATGTGTTCTCCATGGTAGTTGTGAAACATGATGATTCGTTCTCCTGTAGGCTAGGATGATTAGTTCTCCATGGCATCCACTCGACAGGATGATTCACTCTCTTGTGGACAGATGATTAGTTCTCCTATCGAGGCATCCTACCCATGCAGTCTGGGGCTCATGGGAAGTAACTCTCATCTGATCAATGAGCAGGGAAATGAGGATAGGGACCATAGTATTACCGATGGATGCATCGTTGTATCTACTGTACTCCCTATGCTAGGATGACCTTCATTGATCTGGGATCAATGATACTACTTTGGGACCAGTGAAAGTAGTACCCACTATGACATTAACTTCGGGTCATTAGAGGACTAGTATGGGACAAGTGGTACACACTCTAAGATTGACTTCGGGTTAGTGGTGCATGGTATGATACATCTTCGATTACTTCTTCTTCTTCTTATTCATAGTTTGAGTAGAGTAGAATGAAGCAGAGCAGAGCAGAGCATAGAAAGGAAGAGCAAGGAAGAGCAAAGCAGGGGTCAAGCTATACATGGCAATGCCTTTGATGGATGAATAGTAGCGATGGTCAAACGAATTGTAGATGGAGTTCTCCCTAGTTAAGAGGGAGTGTTAAAATTGGCAACTAGGGCCAAACTCCATGACGATCACCTTATTCATGGCTAATAATATTTTATCTAGATTCCTCTCATTGAGAGGTGTAGGATTGATCTAAATATCATCTGATTCAGATAAGTATTTATGGATATATGAATTTATTTTGATTATGGACGAATTGTCAAAGTTGACCAGCAACTTATGTAGGCTTAGAAGCACAACAGACACATCTATTAATCATCAACGTTTGCATATAAATATAGGATGTCTCCTCCTCATTTGGACACACAGTCCTCATCCATCTCTCTCTCTGTTCTGCACAAAAAAGAGTCTCTCTCTCTCTCTCTCCTGCGCAAATAGGTCTCTCTCTCACACATGGGAAGGAAGGACACAATTTTCTAAGGGTTTACAAACTGCAGATTGGAAATTTGACCAGAGTTGACCAAAATTCTCTCTCTCTTGAATGCACAGTAGGTGAAGCTAACTCTCCTTGGAAATCCACAATTTTTGGCGCAAGAATCAAGGTGATCTGACCTCCAGTTTGGAAGATATTGACTACCCTAGTTTTGATGCTGATGTTGCTGATCTAGGGTTTGATATTGTTGATATAAATCAGATTTTTGCACTATTTCTCTTTGTTGAATTATTGAAGATAAAAGAAGATTTGATGAAACAATTTCCCCATATTAGGGTTTATCCTTGACTAGCTACCACATCTTGTGTCTCTTTTCTTGGCTTGTTTTCTGTTGATCGTTTAATGTTCTATTTGCACTTTAATTATGTACATGTGATTTCTAATCTGAGGATAATAATAAGAAAGATAAGTAAACTTCTCTAAGCATAGAACATACCATGATTTAACAATTGACCATTTATGCAAGGCAGTGATGGCATATTGTACATCCTTTAGAGTTTTGAAAAAACATTTACACTGTTGTTGCAATACATGCAAGTCCACGACTGCCTTATGCAGGATATCAAGCTCCTCATAAATATTTTACATGGTCTCTTCATGTGTCGATACTTTACCGAGTATCACTTCCTTCAACTCTTCTAGATGGACCTATGTAGAAGTTGCATTCTAAGTTATTGCTCTGGGTTTTTCGACCTCTTTCCTAACAACTTGCAAGTTCTTTGCCAATTTCTTATTCTTGGCCATCAAATATTCAATGTTTTGACTTCGAAGCACCTACAAATGCTAAGTTAGATGTCGCAAAGGCATTGGGATTCCTCCTGGTGTCTTCCATAATTACTCTTTCTCTAATGAATGGGAGATGTGAGGTCATCTGGAAAATGTTTCTTCCTTGCTTGTACAATCTTTTTATGAAGTTTTTCATAAGTCAGATTGTACATATCCATAACTGAACCATCATTGAGAGGAAAAATTTCCTCTTCCTCGCTTAGAGCTTTCTCTGTCGAAGGATGGGGAGACTAAGTGGTGGCATGATGCCTACTTGGCATCAGGTCAATATCTTGGTTTTATGGCTATGGTTCCTCGACATCTTGAATTTCAATTAACCCCTCTATTTCCTGGAAAAGCTCTCTGTTCTGCATCAATTTTGTCTCCTCCTCTAATTGTCAGTTATGTTCTAGATATATATCTTGCCTCTACATTATTTCTTCTATTATTGCCTCTGTTCTTCACCTTTGTTCTTCTTCTTTCTTCTGCTTTTCTTCTTCTTCTTTCCTCTTTTGCACCTGCTCTTCCCTATGCTTCCTACACACTCTATTTCCTCTTCTTCTCTATTGCTAAAGCTGCTTTCATAATGGCTAGATCAACTTTCATCTTGCAGCTTCATTCTCCCCCTAGATTGTGCACAACCTTCCTCTTTCCCTTCTCATGCATTGGGTTATGCACTTCTACTAGTGTTGCCTCTAAGGTACCTGCCTACTACGGAGAAACCTATGAATTTCCTGCCAAACTAATCAGCTCGCGAGACTTGTAGGCATTGTAGCAATTCCTCCATCCATCCTCCTCCAACCAATGAAAGGTCTCTCTTTGCCATTGAAAATGGATTCTAGCACAATGGTCATTGAAAATACTCCTTAGATTGTATGGATTGAATTCTCGAGTACCGAATGAAAATTTCTCTATTACTTTCCCTTCAATATCTGCATCTCATACAATCTAATCTACATACAAAGAGTTATCCAAGGTGCTTTCTTCTTCCTGTGTAATGATGTTGACAACCTTATGGAGAGATGATATGCAACTTCTTGCATCACTAGCTTTTCAGTGGCACACCTTGGTAAAATATGCAGCAACTTTTGTCCATCAAACACTCTAAGGAAAGTGCCATCTAGTAAGGAAAAACAATCTGTTATCTACAATACTCCTTCCATTTCCCCATGTCACATGCAAGGTAGTTCTTTCTCAAAGATCATCTTGTACAATGGAATGAGGAAGTGATCAGTTAGCTTCTCCATTACTCCTCTGTGGTTGCACTTTGAAAGCAGCTTGCAGGCATATAAAATCTAGCTTGCATGCATATAAAATGTAATAGATGTTTAGACATATAAAATCTATCTTTCTTGCCCTTGGGAGGACTGAAGGAATTTGACACATGGATCCGCACTTGTTGAGCCAAAAATATAACCAATTGAATGGTTTACCTTCATTCACAACCTATTCCTATAAGAAATCCCACCGTTCATGAAACTTCATTAGGGTACTTTTGAGGTCTAAAATGGGCCTCCTAAGAAAAATGTACGACAAAAATAAACTTTATAAGAACCAATAGAATTCAAGATGATGATGTCAACCATGGGGGATGATTCACCATTTTTGGAGTAAAAAAGTAAAAATATTAAAAAATAATAAAATAATGAAACTACTTTTTCAACTCATATTTTTAACTTATATCCATGATGTTTTACTTATATTTTGAGCTGGAGTACTCATTGGATGAAAATTTTGATTCCTCATCCAAGGAGTACCCATGCTCCATACTTTCGATGGACGCTGTTACATGAAAAATGAGAAATACATGAAAGCAAGTGATGGCAATAATGTTTTTCATGTATTTCTCATTTTTTGTGTAGTAGGGTGCATCGAAAGTATGCAACATGGGTACTCCTTGGATGAGGAAACAATTTTTTCATCCAATCATTGTTTTCGCTCGAAAAATGAGTAAACCCATTGGGAGATAAGTTGAAAAATAGTTTTTTTTTCCCCTCTAAAATTTGATGATGTAATCTACTCCTATTTCATTATTTCAACTATTATTTTATAATTCCCATTTTAGACCTCAAAATTCCCCTAATGCTTGGTGCTTTGCTGACTATAGATTCTGCAACATGCAATTATCAACAGTTGATATACCCTCCTGAGAGATTTTGTCTTGTACATGTTGGTGGGTGTCACACGAAACTTTGATGGCTCTTTTACCCAGCCTTTAACAATCTCCTTGGTGGTCAAGTGGTTTGTCTTCGAATAGAAGTATGAATCCATGAGTGGTTCTAATTTAGGTAAGTGGTACATAATATGATAATATGCTTCCATAAAAGAAGTAAGCCTTCGCATGCTGATACTTCCAAGAGTCATAGTATTTGGATATGTGAGAGACAACATCCAACTAATAACATTTGCACATGGGAATGTTGGGTACTTTCATGCAACCCTATGTAACCATAAATTTTGAATATTAACATACACATGTTGGTATTCCATATCTGATTTGAAGGTATTTGCTGAGAAAATTTCATTAACCTTCTACCATGTGAGATCTAATTCCTTCTCTACAAACCGTCGACTATCTGAGTATACTAGCAAGTACGTTGGTGTACTCTCAACTTCATCTCCAGTGTTTCTCTATATGTTATACTTTAAAACAATTATCTTGGGTGCCATGAAGACACTGAATGATGAAGAGAAGTTCTCAATATGTGCAATACCTGTGGGAGGAAAAGGAACTCATGTCACAACTTAAATTAGGTTCAACAAATAAACTTGCAAGGAAAGATCAAGTAACCAAACAATGATTTGATGAAGAGGATTGTGCAATTCTGGAAGTGAAGGGAGAGAGACTAGTTGTGGGTACTATGCATGGCACAGTCTCAACATCCAGTGATGTAGCTTGAGGCTAGATATTGTGCAATACGTAGTCTAGCCTTGGTAGAATACGGGAGAGACTATCCATTGTGCAGTCTTAGTGGTCAAGGGGGAAGGCCTCAGCCTTGGAACTAAACAATTCACAATTGGGTCAACCTATATTGTTCATTATGTAGTTTTAGAGGCCAATCTTACAGCTTGAGCTCTAGACTTGTGCAATGCCCAGTTAGATAAAGTGAAAATTGGCCAAGGAAAGGATAGATATGCCCGAAGAAAGTGTGGGAAACAAGCAGATCTTAGTAAAAGTGCATTTTAAAGTGTATATATGAATAAGTATGAATATATTAGTGAAAAATGAGTGTGGAACATCAACATGCAAAAGTAAAAACAAAGATGCAAGAATATTCGCTGCAATGATAACCACTAATGGACAAAAACAAGGAAACTAATGCGACACTTGTGAAAGGTGAACGACAGATCAATTCAACACTTGAACAAGCTAATATACCTTAAAACACTAGAAACCATGAAAATAAACAAGAAAAACAACACTCATAGAATCCAAATGAAAAAAATGATAGAAAAAGTGACAAAGATGAAAAAGGAAAAACTCACCTAGAAAAGTGCCACAAACTCCACTGAAAGCTCCTTGTTCTCCTTGGGAATGCTAGAGCTCCAAGGTCAAATGTACAAATGAGCTCTAGGGGTGTCAATTAAATATATTTGAATTGATTTAGGTTATTGATGTGCATGCCTAAAATCAAGGAAAAAGCGACACTTGGCGGAATGTTTCGAAAATATTAAGTATGCCACCTTCAAGAAACTAATTAGTGAATCTCTATTTTGTAGGGATCTTTTTTCTTTTCTCTTTCTTGATTTTTCATGAAATTTTACATGCACACATTCAAGAAGGATTTTACAATTCCCAAGGACAGGGCAACTTTCCATCAACAAGGTTGGGTTTCCATCTAAAACTGTGCAGTTCTTAATCTCAAGGTTGGCCTTCCAAGAAGGATTATGCAATTTTTGGAGGCAAGGGTGACCTGCCTTCTAGGATTGTGCAATTTCTGAAAGAAATCCTGGCAATGTTGTAGGGTCAAGTCAGAAGGTTGCTTCTAACTTAAAAGATTTAGATTGAGATCAAAATAAGCCAACCAAAGCATGCATAAAGATAAGTCTTTGACATACCATGAACACTTGACGAGAGTGAAATATAAGCTCATGTGGATAGAGGAAAGGATCCAAAATTAAAAGCATGGGAAAGATATTGGATGGTGATTGTAGCAACTATAACACTTGGCAATAGAATGGTAGAACTCCATCTCTCTGTTTATAAATCTTGTCTCCTGCAAAAGAGGTCTAACTCTTTAGGAAGTATTGTTTATTTCATTTACCACCATAGCTTCTTCACTTAGATTGCGTTAAAGATATAGTCCCTACCATCCTCCTCATCAGTGGTGCACTTAACCAAGTCAATTCAATCTAAGTTGTTTTGATTAAGGATGGGGAGTATATAGATACACAAGTGAAAATAATTTTCAGTCTTAGATTTCATCTCTGTTGTTGCTCCGTTGCCAATAGGGTTGGATAGTACCCCAGTTGAGTTACTTCAAGAACACAAACATTACTCTGCTACCAGCAAGCCTGGATAGTACCCCAGCAGAGTTGCTTGCTTCACCTCTCTGTGCAGGAATTGTTTCTCTTCTTTCACCTTTATTTTATTTTTGTTCATAGAACTATGCATATGCACTTATTGATTTAGTGAGGCAGAAGAGGGACCCCAACTTATTGAGAGCAGAAGAGTTTTTCCCTTCAGAGAAGGATATTTATATATACCTTTGACACACTTATAAATGTTTTCCTCCCCTCCTTACTCTACTTGACTCAGCTGATAGGAACTGAAAATAAAGACCAACTAGGACAGGACGTGTTATTTATAGGTTCAAGAATCGTAATTTCACTATGGTTTTCTTTAAGAAAGAACATATGTTCCTTCAAATTATCATCGACTAAAAGATGCAAGATTCACGAAAAGAGAGGGAATAAAAAGATAACCAAGCATTGATAGTAGCACAACTTCCTCGTGAAATTCACCATGTTTTAATCGGAAACCAAACATGTTCTCATGTGGAAGTTATCCTACAACTGAAAGAAATGAAAAGGCAGAAAAAGTAGCAAGCCAAAAAGTAAATCAAAGAATAAAAAATGAATGAAAAAAAACAAAATACACCTACTTCTAAACTAACCAAAAAATAGGCCAAACCTATGTAAAATGAAATTTCCAATGTAACCACTAAATCATCGGCTAGCCTATATAAACAAGGGAATGCATATCAAGAAAGATATGACAATACATACCAAAACATTCGAATTTTGAAAATGCACATAGAAATATATGAAAGAAAAGCACATGCAAGGCATTCTGCAAACGCATTATGGTGTTAGAACACACAGTGACTCAAAGAAATGCAAGAACAAGCCTTCAAACTTCGAAACTAGGTGAAGATAAAGAAAGAAGAAAACTTGTGTTTCACAACATAGCTTGCCAGGTATGATTCCTCCAAATATTGAGTGATGGGATCATGCAAAACATATGGAGGATGCAA
This sequence comes from Pinus taeda, assembly GCA_000404065.3. Classification (NCBI taxonomy): domain Eukaryota; kingdom Viridiplantae; phylum Streptophyta; class Pinopsida; order Pinales; family Pinaceae; genus Pinus; species Pinus taeda. Next base: position 25,941 of record APFE031592342.1, on the reverse strand, counting down.
AAACTATGAAACAAAATGACCTTCAATTTTTGTGGAGTGATGAGGAGTATTGAAAGATACATCGTTATTATTATCGGAATTAGAAGTAGTCTCAAGACTATGAGAACCTTTTATAACCATCTCTTGGCATTATGACTCAGATTTGGCACTATGACATAAGTGTTGTTTTTAATGGCAACTCACTTAGATGACAGATCATAGTTCAGTAGGATTAACAACATGGAGTTATAGATCAGACTTCATAGAATAAGGAAAGAGAGGTATACGCAGGTTCGCCTTGACAAAGTACCGTGTACATGCGGGTTAATAGACTAAAAGTAGTGTATACGTACACACACAGTTTCACACAATGAAAGGTGTGTATATCTTGGAAAACTAAGTTTTGGTCCAAGGTATTTGGTCCATGGTATTTTGATCCATGGTATTGGTCCAAGATATATGGTCCGAGGTATTGACCCTAAGTGTGTGGTCGAAGGTATTGGTCGTAAGTGGTTTTGGTCCATGGTATTGAATAAGGCCTAAGACTATAAAAGATGAGAAGAACATTGGGCAAAGGCACTCAAGAATTGAATATCTAATGAAGAGAAAGATCTAGTATATAGGTTATTGGGTTATGGTGCATAGCTGGATCTAAACCAAGGATGAACCTTAGAACTTGATGAAGGATAAGATCTAATGTTGGGTCAAGATCTTAAGGCTTGAATTGATTTATCTTTATGTGGTTTGATCATTTATCTGAATAATTGGCACATGTTGTAGCCTGTAAATATGATGATCTGAGTATAACTGAAGTCTGGAATTATTGTAATGTTTAAATCATCATTTACATATCTGTACACAGGTTCACTTTAGAAAAGGTGTGTATACACGCTGGTTCTACATATAAAAACAATGTATACATCTTAAATTTGATTTGTAGATCTATATGTATGTTCACCTTGAGAAAAGAGCATATGCATGCAGTTTTGACACATGGAAGTAGCGTATACCTTATAAAATATGTTTTAGCTGCTTCTATTTGTTGTTGCAGTGTTTTAAGTTCTGTCTTGGGTTCTGGTTACTATATTCAGGTTACAATATTTTGTATGATCAGAGTGTTTGATTGATTCGGTTGTGGTTGGTTCAAAAGGGAGATGGGTTGATGTAGATATATTTGATGATTGAATGATGTTGTTGATGGATCCAGTCTGAAAATTTATGAAAGGTGGTCCCTGGAAGAAAAGAGAAGGTTGTAGCCTTCTGTAGGCCAGCACCTACATACTAGTAAACATATCAGCTAGTACAAGTGCTAGGGGGTTGTAGCTACCTTCCAGGAGAAGCTGGAGAACGAGAGAAGGTTGTAGCCTTCTGCAGGTAGAAGCCTGCATATTGGTAAAAGACTACACCAGTACAAAAATTGTAAAATGAATTTTCTTATTATTAAAAAGAAGATAGAGATGATTGTAGCAGGTGGTTTTCACCCAGATTGGGTTTCCACCTTATATCTTGTGTTCATGTCTGTGATTGTCTTTTCTGTTTTTACTGCACCTGGTTACTGTTTATATGGTTTTGATGCATTGATTAAAGATCAACATATGATGAATTAACTGAATCATAAGTTTGTTGGATATATGCTAGTTGCCATAAACATAGTTGTGTATACACGCAAGTTCCATTAACTGAAGTAGTGTATATGAATCTGATTAGGGAAATGAAAAGTTATTGACTTACTAACACTTATTCACCCCCCCGTCAGTATTATTTCCATGAATTCATATCAGAGCAGGTCCTTCAGAAGAAGCTTAATTGCTTAAAAGGGAGATCCATCACCATGAGTAATCAAGAAAGTGGGGGATCCATCAAACTGCCAATCTTTGAAGGAAGAAACTTTATTTATTGGAAGGTAAGAACCACAAACTATCTTCAATCTCTTGTAACAAATGTCTGGGAAATCATGGAAGGAGGATATACATTTCCATCAACAATTTCTACATATACGATAGGTAAAAAGCAATATGAAACCAATGCCAAGGGTGTCAATACATTGTTCGGAAGTTTGTCACAATAAGACTTTTTCAAAGTTTAGCAGCTCAAATCCGCCAATGAAATATAGGACAAAATTGTTCTAAGCTACGAAGGAGACTCTCAGTTAAAATGTGCTAAACTGCAAACTCTTAGAATTCAATATGAAACTCTCAAGATGCACATTGATGAAAGTATAGCTACATTCTTCTTAAATATAGATGAGATTGTTAATTGTAAGAAGAATCTGGGTGAAGAGATAAAGGAAGTTACTTTAGTTGAAAAACTTTTAAGATCCTTGTCTGCTAAGTTTGAATCAAAAGTATCTGCCATAAAAGAAAAGTAGTATCTACAGACTATTACTATGACACAGCTGCATGGAATCTTAATTGCTTTCGAGATGAGAAAAGAAGGTCCATCAAATATGAGAGAAGCCGCATTTAAAGTTTCAAGAAAAGAATAACTCAATGAATCAGGACATATTTCAGAAGGAGAAGAAAAAGAAAATTTTGTCAAGAACCTTGAATGGGGTTCCACAAGATTCAGAGGTAAACTACCTTTCAAATGTTTTTCTTGTGGAAGAGTCAGTCATTATGATACCAAATTTCCTCATAAATATAAGTTTGATAAAGGTAAGGAATCTGTAAAATGGAATCGAAAACACAATGTAGGTAAGAAGAGCTACTATATGCATGAAGATAGTGATGGTTTATCCATCAGTGATGAAGATGAAAATAGTAATGACTATAGAATTCTGATGGCTTTTGAAAATGATGATTTCTTGGATGCTTTAGATGAAGATGGCCTTTATGGAGAAATATCTAAAACTCAAAATCTCTTTAGAATAAAAGAATATGATTATAGATACTTTGACATTCCAACTTGCTAAAAGAGAAAAAGACAATGAAAAACTAGAATGTGAAATTGTGGGTTTAAGAAAGGATATTGAGAAAACAAAAGCTCTCAATCTTAGAATTGCTAAAGGATCAAAAACCTTAAATGAAATTATCAAAGTACAACGTTCTCCTCTGATAAAGAAGGTCTTGGATATACTGAAGAAGCATCTCAAGCAAAGAAGTTGTCAACCTCCACTAAAAGCTATCTTGATGCAGTAAATAGCATTGAATAGCTTGACAATCGTCAGCAAAGCCATACAGCATATCACCAGGTAAATTAGGCTCAATTTACTTCAAGGATGAATGAAAGCTACAACCAACCTTAGATAAATCATACTCAATTTGCTTCAAGAATGAATATCAATAGAAACTACAATCACCGGGTTAGTAGATTCGATAATCGTATGAACTTATTTAATGGCCAATGTTTTTCATGTCATAACTTTGGACATAAAGCTACTCAATGTGTTTCTTACAAGACCATCATGACTGAAGAAGCATGAAATCAAAGGAATGTGATAGGGATCATGAAAAGGTCCTACAATAATTTTTTTCTTCTTGAAAATGAAATAGAATTCTCTATCTACAACAACTTCGTTCATGAAGAATCAGAATGCAAGAGTAAATTTTGGTAAACATCTCAGAAGGAGAAAACTCCATTAATACCCAAAATATGGAGAAAGAAAGAACCACAAATAGAATGATGTGGCATAGCCCTGTATGCAGAAGGACAAGAAAATCAGTGGTACATCGACAATGGATGCTCAAAACACATGACAGGTGATAAAGAAAAACTTCACTCATATAATGCCTTATAAAAGGAAAAGAAGGTCTCATTTGGAAATGACACTCCTGCTGTCATAAAAGGTAAAGGCTCTATTCTCTTAAAAGAAAAATTTTAAGCTAGGAATGTTATGTATGTTGATAGTCTAAAGCATAACCCGTTGAGTGTCAGTCAGATGTGTGATCAAGGAAATGAAGTAGTATTTCGATCAAATGGATGTGTTGTTCATGATATTGATACAGGAGAAACCATGATCAAAGGTATAAGAACTCCAAACAAATTATACATACTCAAGGGAGGAAAACAACTGAGCTATCTAAACAAAAATGATGAACACTGGCTATGGCACAGAAGATGAGGAAATCTATGTTTTTCTCAAATAAGAAGAGCATGCAAATTCCAGGTTGTTCATGATCTTCCTGATATCAGCATTCTAGAAAATACAATATGAAAATCATGTCAAATTGGTAAGAAAACCATATCGCACTTCCCTCAAAAGGAAGGATCACCTAGTAAGCCTCTTGAACTTGTTCATACTAATTTATGTGGACCATTAAGGAAAAAGTCACCTCATGGAGAAGAATACTTTATATTCTTCATTGATGATTTTTCCAGAATGTGTTGGATAGGACTTCTAAAGCATAAAGATGAAGCATTTGAAAAGTTCAAAGCCTTCAAAGCTTTGGTTGAAAATGAATCAGATCGTAAAATCAAATACCTCATATCTGATCAAGGAGGGGAATTACTTCTGATGAATTCTTTGACTTTTGTGAAGAACATGGAATAAAAAGGAAATTTTCCACCACAAGGACTCCTCAGCAAAATGGAGTGGTTGAAAGGATGAATAGATTTGTTCAACAAATGGATCATGCTATGCTAGATGAGTCTAGAACTCCTGCAACCTTCTGGGGTGAAGCTGCATTCGCTTCCATCACTATTCTCAAACAAGCAAATGTTCGAGTAAACAACACTCAAACTCCACATGAACTTTGCTATGGTAAGACTCCTACTATAAAATAATTCAAAGTTTTTGGAAGAAAATGTTACATCAAAATGACTGATCAAAAACTTGGTAAGCTTGAACCTGGAGCAGATGAAGGTATTCTCCTTGGTTACTCTTCCCAAAGTAAAGGATATGAATGTTATAATAAAAGACTTGGGAAAATTATTGAAAGTATTGATGTTATGGTTGATGAAGCATGAAAAAATCCAAAACAAATAAAAACCGAAGATTATGAAGAAGATGAGGATTATCCTTCCACATCAAATCACACTAATTCTGAAGAAGAAACCAATGAAGCACCAAAAGAAGAGATAACGGTAGAAGAAAAGACTACGTCTAGGTATGTTCAGAAAAATCATCGAGAGACTCAAATTTTGGGACAGAAAGAGGCAGGTGTGCAGAAAAGGAGAACTATTACAGAAGATTCAAGCTATCTAGCATTGTGATCCTCCACCAAACCTAAAAATGTAAATGAAGCATGCAAAGATGAATGTTGGGTCAAGGAAATGAATGAAGAACTTGAGCAAATTGAAAAGAATAATACTTGGGAATTAGTTCCTAGACCTCATGATAAGAATATTATAGGAACTAAATGGATATTCAAAAATAAGCTGAATGAAAATGGAGAGGTTATTTAAACAAGGCCAGACTTGTTTGTAAACGGTATGCTCAACAAGAAGGTATATATTTCTAAGAAACTTTTTCACCTATTGCTAGACTTGAAACCATAATATTATTCCCTACTCTTTCTAGTTTTCAAAAATTCAAAGTATACCAAATGGATGTAAAATTTTCCTTTCTTGATGAATACTTAGAAGAAGAAGTCTATATTGAGCAACCAGACGGATTCATTCTTGGAAATGATGAAAAACTTGTATGCAAACTCAGAAAGGCTCTCTATGGTCTAAAACAAGCTCCAAGGGCTTGGTATTACCGTCTTGACAAATATCTCCATCAACAAGGATTTTCAAAGGGATTAGCTGATAACAATCTATATACAAAGATTGACAATAATAAATTGATAATACTTGTTGTGTATGTTGATGATATCATTTTTGGAAGCAATGAAGAAGCCATGAGTTAGCATTTTGCTTGAGTAATGCAGCAATAATTTCAAATGTCGCTGCTTGGTGAGCTTACATATTTTATTGGTCTACAAGTTCAACAAAATAAAGATGGTATTTTCTATCAAAAACGAAATATCTCAAACAGATCTTGAAAAAATACGACATGGAAGATTCTAAACCAGTATGTAGCGCATTGGTAATAGGATGAAGTCTCAGCTCAAATGATCAATCAGCAGCACTACATCAACCAACTTACAAATCCATGATCAGAAATTTGCTTTATCTAACAAGTACTTGACTGAAATCGTTCATGTAGTAGGAATAGTTGGAAGATTCCAAGCAAATCCAAAGTAATCACACCTTTAGGCAATCAAAAGGATTTTGAAATGTCTTCAAGGAACATAGAATTTTGGTTTATGGTATCCTAGATATATAAATATTACACTTCATGCATATGTAGATGCAGATTGTGCAGGAAGCATTGATGACAGAAAAAGCACTAGTGCTGGTGTATTCTATATGGGTTCTATATCAGTGTCTTGGTTCAGCCAGAAACAAAGTTCAATTGCATTGTCCACAGTTGAAGCAGAATATATGGCAGCTACATCTTACTGCACAAAACTCCTTTGGATGATGCGAAAATTACAAGACATTCAGATCACATGTACTCTACCCATCTCCATTCTATGTGATAATACAAGTGCCATCAACATTTCAAAGAATCTAGTCATGCATTCCAAGACCAAGCACATACCCATCAAATATCATTTTCTACGTGAACAAGTGCTTCTACAAAATGTCAAATCGGAGTATGTTCCCTCTAAAGAATAGGTTGCTGATATATTCACCAATCCATTGCCTAGAGAGACATTTGAATATCTCAGATAGAAGTTGGGAGTAGTTGATGCATCATCCCACTGTTAAAACCTACCTGTTTCAAAGAATGTTAGTTATACATGAGTTTCATGAATCGTAGTCACATACATACGCTGATTTTTATGGATACAATCGTATATATGTTGGTTTGAGGAAAATCAATGGGCTAGACTCATGAAGAAAGGGGTCTGATATTGTTGAGTGAATTATTTGCTCTGCTTGATGATGATTACAGTTTTTGGATGACATGTGGAAATATGTTGGCTCTCATAAGTTGTTGATAACGTGATGTATATCTTATTGACGATGATGCCTTGCTAAATCTTCTATTAAATGAAATGATAAGATATGACAGTGATCATCTCACACAGTATCGGGGGGAGCATATGCTTCTAATAATGCATTATTGGCATTATCTTAAAATATCTTGGTACAGATTCACATAGTTGTTTTTGATTCAGGTGGAAGAGGTTCAGGGGGAGAACATGGTTGTTGGACTGGATGCTGATTGACAAATGCTGCTGATGATAGTTGATGATGACCATGATGGTCTTGTTTAAGATATTTGGTCTCTGTTATATATGGCATGCATATCTTTTAATGTAAAGGTCATGAAACGACCCATTTTGTTACCCCACTATGCATGGGATGGATGATTTAATTTTTTCGTTTTGACATGTATAAACAATTGGTCTATCCCCACTTGTTTGGGAGATGGATGTATGTATGAGTCATTGGTGATACAAAAGTCATTTATGATGCATGTATAGAGTCATGTTCTTCTTTTAGAACATCTTTTTGCAGACCTTGCTTATATTCAGGGGGACCATGGACTCGTTCGTGAAGCTCAATCAACTCAATTCAGCATGTACTCAAGGGGAGCATGACCCTTTTCCCTTGATGACAAAGGGGGAGAGTGACTTCGGTTTGCCATCAAGTCCAAAGGGCGAGATTGTTGGCATTATGACTCAAACTTGGCACTATGACAAAGGTGTTGTCCTTGATGGCAACTCACTCAGATGACAGATCATTGTTAAGAAAGATCAACAACACAGAGTTACAGATCAGACTTTACAGAATGAGGAAATAGAGGTATATGTAGGTTCATCTTGACAAAGTAGCATATACATGTAGGTTAACAGACCAAAAGGAGCATATACGTACACATGCACTTTCACAGAATGAAAGGCATGTATATCTTGGAAAACTAAGTTTTGGTCCAAGGTATTTGGTCCATGGTATTTTGATCCATGGTATTGGTCCAAGATATATGGTTCGAGGTATTGACCCTATGTATTTGGTGGAAGGTATTGGTCCTAAGTGGTTTTGGTCCATGGTATTGAATACGGCCTGAGAATATAAAAGGATGAGAAGAACATTAAACAAAGGCACTCAAGAATTGAATATCTAATGAAGAGCAAGATCTAGTATACAGGTTATTGAGTAATGGTCCATAGCTGGATCGGAACCGAGGATGAACCTTAGTGCTTGATGAAGGATAAGATCTAATGTTGGGTCAAGATCTTAAGGCTTGAAGTGATTTATCTTTATGTGGTTTGACCATTTATGTAACATCCCTCCCTTAATAATCAATAATAAATAATAAGAACTAATAAAAATAATACAAAAATAATAATTAATAATAATAATAAATAAATAAAAACTTAACTTCGGGACGAAGTTCCTTAAAGTGGGAGAGTATGTAACATCCCTCCCTTAATAATCAATAATAAATAATAAGAACTGATAAAAATAATACAAAAATAATAATTAATAATAAAAAAAAATAATGAATAAAATAAATAAACCACTTAATAAATAATAATAACTAATAAAAATAATACAAAAATAATAAGTAATAATAAAAATAATGAATAATAATAAATAAATCATAATATCCCGGATGCGGGTGCATAGGGGATATGGTAATGGCACGCGCCATCACGTGGGCAGGTGGCATGCCTACAGTGACCGATGGTACCACGCGCAACAGGGTATTAACCCGCTTGAATGCAAACGGCCGACGGCATTAATGCCTGTCTACTCGGCTCGAGGGAGAAAGATGGTTTTCGATGCAGAGAAAAGTTTAAAACAAAGCAAGCTGGATCGGCAGAAGGATATGTGCGCACATTGCAGTGAGACCCTGCTCCGCTCAGATGGAAATGGGAGTGAGAATCTGAGGGGTGTTCCACCAGTTTATGAGCCTGGTAAGCATACCACCTGCAACAGTGTGGAGCTGAGGGCGCTGGTGCTGGTTCTTGCAGCTGTAGGAGCTCAGAGTGCTTGTGTTGGTTTCTAGAGAGGAAGGAGTCCTGTAATGCCAAGGGAAAGGCCGCAAATGGGTAGCTGAAGAGGGGGAATTAGAGGCAGGGCCCTCCCGCAGCAGAACGATTATAATTCACCCTCTTCCTCCATTGAGGTAACGTCGCTGCCTCAGAGATTTCAGGGTAGCAATGAGGAGGAGGGAGGGCATAATGGCAGAAGCCCAAATTCTGAAGAAGGGCAGATGGAGCTCCCAATGCTCAGGTATCAGCTCCCCTGCCCTCAAGTTAATTCCACTTTAGTTGTTTCTATAATGATAGAGCCTGGCGTCACTCAGAACATGGAGGGCGAGTCTCTATCGGATGGGCAGCGCTCCAGCAGAGAAGAATCTCCAATTGCGTGCCTTCCGGTTGGAGCTGGAACGGGTTGGTTGGCACCTGGACGTGAACATGGGCCGGATCTTGAGCGCCCAGCAACCAATTTCGATCCGGACGCTGGCCCTTCTTCGCATGATGGTTATTCACTTGCTGGTCCGAGCAGGCCAGCCCAAGAGGGAAGCCCAGATGTGGTCATCCAGCTTTCTGACTCCGAGGACACGCTCTGTTTCGGGCGCCGAATTGAAGAGGCACCCCAGACTACTAAAGATGATTGAACTCGCCCCAGTAATCTCTTCTATTTTTGTTGGGATTTCGTTGTATAACTCGGCTAAGTGGCGGCATTATCTCTGTCCATGTCTCGGCTGTATTGTTTAGGTGTCAATTGTAATTGTTCAGGTGTCGATTGTCTTTGTCCAGCTGTATCTTTGTCTTTGTCCGGGTCAGTCCAAGGCCCTGGTGTTTGTTCAGTTAATACATGTTATGTAATTGTGTCGGCAATGGTCAAGCAACAATTCCAATTTTGAACTTTTCAATTTTGGAACTGATAGCAGGGCAAGGCAAGGGCTGACAGGCAAAATTTCTTAGCCTTGCCCAATGTACTCTATTATGTATCTTTGTTTTGTATGATAATAGAATTAGTCATATTCAGAAGAAAAA